>JAKOOJ010000036.1:5167315-5362315 GCA_022577455.1 Arizona elegans
GATCCTGTCCAGGGGCCACACCCAGGTGGCCAAAACCAGCCCCATGGCATAGAGACTCGCCAAGCCTGTGGCCGGGAGAATTAGGTCAGTCGACGCCAAGGAAAATTGAAGAGGGAAGTGGGGGGGAAGGAAGTCTCCAAGCCAATTCTTTCTCTCTCTGGATCCCTCATTAATCCTACAGGCTCCTTTTCGTCCATTCCCACAACCGAGAGGAGAAAAACAAGGGGTTCCCCCTGCAGGGGTGTTCTTTTGGGGGTGGGGGGTGGGAGAGGATTTCCATTCTTACGTTTCAGGAGGTTTTTTTCTAACCCTCGTCGGAAAAATTGGTGGGATCAGCGGAACAGTTTGCCTCCAGATGTTGTGCTTCAACAACTGGAGGGTTGGAAGAAGAGATTGGATGACCTAAAAGGTCCCTTCCAACTCTGTTAGTCTAATCTAATCTAATCTAATCTAATCAGATTGGACGACCATTTGTCTGGAATGAGATGGGGGCTCATGGTAGGACGGGGGTTGGACTACATGACCTACAAGGTCCCTTCCAACTCTTAATCTAATCTAATCTAATCTAATCTAATCTAATCTAATCTGATTGGACGACCATTTGTCTGGAATGAGATGGGGGCTCATGGTAGGACGGGGTTGGACTACATAACCTACAAGGTCCCTTCCAACTCTTAATCTAATCTAATCTAATCTAATCTAATCTAATCTAATCTAATCTAATCTAATCTAATCTAATCTAATCTAATCTAAAGAGATTGGACAACCATTTGTCTGGCTTCCCCATTGACTCTTGCCGGTCAGAAGGCCGCAAAAGGGGATCCCGTGATCCCGGGGACACTGTGATCGTCACAAATACGAGTCACTTGCCGAGCGTCAGAACTTCCGAGCAACATGACCACGGGGCCTGTGCAACGGTCGTAAATATGAAACCCGGTCTTAAGTCCCTTTTTTTTTCCTCACCACCATCGTAACCTCGACCGGTCGCAAGTCGAAGACTACCCCTTACTATGAAGTGTAAACCGATGGTAGGTTTTGGAGGATAGGGAAATAAATAAAGGGGAAAAAAAGTGGGGAAAGGGCAGCCTCTAGTGGACGAAGGCTGCAAGTGCACCTCCAATTTCCCAAAAGCAAAAATTTCTCATTCGGCGTCTTCGCCTCCGTTAAGTGGCTTTTTGGCAGGGCCGTCGTAACTTCGAACGGTCGCTAAATGAATTGTCGTAAGTGGAGGACGACCTGTACTTTCTCTTATCCTTGATGGCGATGGGGGAGCAGTTGTGGGAATTTCATCACCGGAAGCTTCCAAGAAGAGACCGGACTGCCATCTGTCAGAAATGGCGTAGGGTCTCTGGCTTGGGCGGGGACTGGGGGGCTGGACTAGATGACCACCAAAGTCCCTTCCGACTCTGTTAAATATATATCTGATCTGATTCTCTCACTCCCTTCCCGTGATCCTTCCTGGGATCCCAGCAGGTGGATCCCACCACTTCTTAAAACAATACCTGTGTAGAAAAGGAACTGGATGAAGTATTTCTGATTAAGTTCTCCCACGCAGTTGTTGATCCTGTGAAGAAAGAGTATATATATATATATATATATATATATATATATATATATATATATACATACACATACATATACATATATACATATATACATATACATATATCAATTTTCTTACTTCTTCGTAGGGTTTATGTGTTTTTCTTCTAGCCAGGTTTTCCCTACGTAACCAAGGTTTTTTTACTGAGCTGGAGCTACAAAAAACCTTGGTTACGTAGGGAAAACCTGGCTAGAAGAAAAACATATATATATATATATATATATATATATATATATATATATATATATATATATATATATATATATATATATGTAGGTCTTTGGTTATTCGGGTTTTCTCCCGCGTAAAATTGGAGGTTTCTTGGCAACGTTTCGACGAAGTCTCATTCGTCATCTTCAGGCTGGTGTCTTCGGCTTCGTGCTTCTAGGAGCAATGTGTGTGATCGCAGCTGTTTCTTCCTTTTAAGCACGAAGAAGAAGACACCAGCCTGAAGATGACGAATGAGACTTCGTCGAAACGTTGCCAAGAAACCTCCAATTTTACACGGGAGAAAACCCGAATAACCAAAGACCTACATATAAACACCCGCGAAAACCTCAGAAAACACACACACACACACACACACACACACACACATATATATATATATAACTATACACACATACATACCCATGAAAACTTACATAAACAAATATATATATATATTAAAAAAGAAAACCCACAGTCACGTGAAATCAACTTACGGGCAAGTCCTCGACATACGACCGCGATGCCCCCCCCCCGCAAAAAAAATTTATGTTGCTCGGCGAGGAATTTAAGAAGCGAGTTTTGCTCCTGTTTTACGACCTCTCTCGCCACATCCGTGAAGGGAACCGCTGCGGCGGCGGATGAGCGAGTAACCTGGTTGTTTAAATGGAATCTGGCTTCCCCCGTTGACTCGGCTTGTCGGAAGGTCGCAAAAGGGGATGGCGTGACTCAGGACACTGACAGTCGTAAAGAGGAGTCAGTTGTTCAAAGGTCTGAATTTGGATCAGGGGTGACCGGGGGGGGGGGGGCAGGGAAGGGAAGGATGCCGCAAGGTTCGTAAGACTGAAAAACAGTCGTTAAGTTACTGCGTGTGGTCACGGTTGTAAGTGGAGGACTTTCTGTGAAAACGGAAAATTATTTCTGACTCGGGAGCCTGGCCGAATCTTGTCATTTATGAAACAAGTGGGGGGGGGGGGAATCCCAAACCAAGCCGTGCAACAGAACCCATCAGGCTAAGCAGCTCGGGGCCTACGGTGGCTTATCTCTACCCAAGCAGCACAATCCTGACCCTCACCATGGACAGTGATGATCCATCCGACGGACACAACGGTGACAAATCTGACAGTGATGAGCCCGGGGAGGCCGGTAGGTTTCGCACCGGTTGCAAACGGTCCAGTCCTCATTATTCTAAAAAAATAATAAAATAAAATAAAATAAAATAAAATAAAATAAAATAAAATAAAATAAAATAAAATAAAATAAAATAAAATAAAATAAAATAAAATAATAAAATAAAATAAAATAAAATAAAATAAAATAATAAAATAAAATAATAAAATAAAATAAAATAAAATAAATAAAATAAAATAAAATAAAATAAAATAATAAAATAAAATAAAATAAAATAAAATAAATAAAATAAAATAAAAAAATACAATACAATACAATACAATAAAATAATAAAATAATACAATACAATACAATACAGTAAAATACAGTAAAATACAATACAATACAATACAATACAATACAATACAATACAATACAATACAATACAATACAATACGGACCATACGCAAGAAAGATACGTTTCGGAATGGAGAAGATGGATTGATTACATTCAAAATAAGTATCAGACAAGAAAATATCAAATAGCTTATGAATGAATGTTAGTATTAGAAGTATTTGGTTCTAGACGGGGAGTTCTAGTCCCGCCTTAGGCATGAAAGGCAGCTGGGTGACTTTGGACCAATCACCAGGAGACAGGGAGCTCTAGTCTCGCCTTAGGCATGAAAGGCAGCGGAGACTTTGGACCAATCACCAGGAGACTGGGAGTTCTAGTCCCGCCTTAGGCACGAAAGGCAGCTGGCTGGGGGATTCTGGGAGTTGATGTCCACCTATCATAAAGCTGTCAAGGTTGGGAGATCCTAGGTGGATGCACACAATAAATATCCATCAAGGAAAATAAAGGAAATAATGTGCATTTCTCTCTATCCCCTACAAACCAAGATTCATGGCTGTGAACAGGGCCTGCCATAAAGACTTTGTGGGTAGAGAAACCGGCTGATCTGACAACTCACCCGGCTGTTCTGATGTGCTGCGTTGCTGCTGTTGCTGCTCCTGAGATCGGAGAAATCGAGGGCGGTGTCCGGCAGCGGGACCACCCCTGAAAAAACAATTCCAAGGTCTTAAGTAAACCGAGTTTAAACTGGGGCACGCACACCTCGCCTTGCTACCTTGTCAACAGAGATGGCTGTGCTTTTTTTCCCCCCACCAATCTCTGGTTGAAAAAGCAAAAATGAAGATTCAAAGGCAAGGAGAATGGCCCAATAATGCTTTTGACACAACTTGATTCTCTTTTTATTTTTTTTGTTTCCTGGATAGCACAGGTTTGTTTATTTATTTCATTTGGGACCCTAAACCCGTCAGCCTGATTCACATAATGTCTCACTTAACAACTGCAGAGATTCCCTAAACCCGTGATGCATGCAGAGCCCTCTCTGTGGGCATGTGCGCCGTTGCCAGCTGGTCTTTGCGTTTCTGGTGCGCCAGCTAGTCTTTGTGCGTGCCGGAACGCCGGAAACCCGAAGACCAGCTGGCCGGCATGTGCATGCCACTTAAGTCTTTGGGTTTCCGGTGCACCAGGTCGCCTTCGTGCAAGCCAGAGCACCGGAAACCCAAAGACCAGCTGGCTGGAGCGCTGGAAACCCAAAGACCAGCTGGCTGGAGAGCCGGAAACCTGAAGGCCAGCTGGCTGGAGCGCCGGAAAACAAAGACCAGCTGGCTGGAGAGCTGGAAAACCAAAGACCAGCTGGCTGGAGAGCCGGAAAACCAAAGACCAGCTGGCTGGAGAGCCGGAAAACCAAAGACCAGCTGGCTGGAGAGCCGGAAAACCAAAGACCAGCTGGCTGGAGTGCCGGAAACCCAAAGACCAGCTGGCTGGAGTGCCGGAAACCCGAAGACCAGCTGGCTGAGGTGCCGGAAGCCCGAAGACCAGCTGGCTGGAGCGCCAGAAGCCCGAAGACCAGCTGGCTGGAGCGCCGGAAACTCAAAGACCAGCTGGTTGGAGCGCCGGAAACCCAAAGACCAGCTGGCTGGAGCCCCGGAAACCCAAAGACCAGCTGGTTGGAGCCCCGGAAACCCAAAGACCAGCTGGTTGGAGTGCCGGAAACCCAAAGACCAGCTGGTTAGAGCGCTGGAAACCCAAAGACCAGCTGGTTGGAGCGCCGGAAACCCAAAGACCAACTGGTTGGAGCGCCGGAAACCCAAAGACCAGCTGGTTGGAGCCCCGGAAACCCAAAGACCAGCTGGCTGGAGCCCCGGAAACCCAAAGACCAGCTGGTTGGAGCGCCGGAAACCCAAAGACCAGCTGGTTGGAGCGCTGGAAACCCAAAGACCAGCTGGTTGGAGCCCCGGAAACCCAAAGACCAGCTGGTTGGAGCCCCGGAAACCCAAAGACCAGCTGGTCGGCACGCCCATGCCACTTAAGTCTTTGGGTTTCCGGCACGCGCATGTGCTTTAGCCAGCTAATCTTTGGGTTTCCGGTGCTCTGGTGTGCGCGCGCCCTTTCCAGTTCCAGACTTGGGTGCCGAAAAATTTCACCATCACTGCCCGAAACCCTTGTGCAAAACTCACTTAGCATGCTCCTTTCTTCCTTACACCAACCCCTTTCGCGTTCCAAATCCCTCCATTATTGGAACACTATTTCTTTGGGGGAAAAAAAGACTTCTTCCTTCTCTAATAAAAAATAATAATAATAATATCTTCCAGATGACTATCTATCTGTCTGGGCTTGGGCCAGATCTGTCGATATATCAGAGGAGGGGTCTCCATCAATGACATCCCCCTCCCAAACTCCTTTTTTTCCCCTAATGCTTCCTGGAAGAGGCAAGGGCTGAACTTTTTCTAAATCCAAGAACATCTTTTGGGGGAGGACAAATATATATATATATATTTGGAAAAATAGGTGGCTTTTACGTCACGGGCCTGTTCGGGAGCATCTGTTTGGCCAGGGTGCTAGTTCTCGACCTCAGATCCCATCCAAGGAGGCCATTAGTACATCTTTGAAGCAAACAAACGGAAAAAAGCAAGCCGGCTTTTGGCAGGGAGTGGGGTGGGGGGGAGCACAGAGAGACTCATAATCTCTTCCCCCTCCCTTTCCTTTCGTCATTTGCACACACACAAAAAAAGCCTCTCTCCAGAAAGAAGGAACAGAACAAATTCCTAACGACGGGACGATTACTCAACCGAAGATGTTCTCCTGGCAGTGACGCAGCTGAAGAATTTCGGCCTGATAAATATTTTGATTTGGGATCACAAAGGGAAGAAGCGGAGATTTCCATAAATCAGTCTCGGGGAGGGGGGGCAGAGTTGGCGTGGGGGGGGGGGGAAGCAGCCAGACTAAAACTAATGGACGGCTTGTTCGAACTGCAGATTAAAAAAAAAAACCAGCTCCACCCCATTTTCTAAAGATGAGCAAACTGAAGTCCAGTTGCCGAAAGGACAATAAATCCGAAGGCACACGCCTGAAAGAAAGAAAGAAGCGGAGATCTCCATAAATCAACCTTGACAGCCAAACTAAATCTAATGGAGCTTGTTGCTTTGTTATCTTTACGATTTGTATTGTTTTAGTCGTTTCCTAGTATGATTCGATTGCTTATTTAGTACCCTATGACTATCACTAAGTGTTGTACCTTATGATTCTTGACGAACGTATCTTTTATTTTATGTATACGGAGAGCGTATGCACCAAAGATAAATTCCTTGTGTGTCCAATCACACTTGGCCAATAAAGAATTCTATTCTATTCTATTCTATTCTATTCTATTCTATTCTATTCTATCCCATTATTCTATTCTATTCCATTCCATTCCATTATTCTATTCTATTCTATTCTATTCCATTCCATTCCATTCTATTCCATTCGTTCATTCCATTATTCTATTCTATTCTATTCCATTCGTTCATTCCATTATTCTATTCCATTCTATTCTACTCTATTCCATTCCATTATTCTATGCTATTCTATTCCATTCCATTATTCTATTCTATTCCATTATTCTATTCTATTCTATTCTATTCCATTATTCTATTCTATTCCTTCATTCCATTATTCTATTCTATTCTATTCCATTCGTTCATTCCATTATTCTATTCTATTCCATTCCATTCGTTCATTCCATTATTCTATTCTATTCTATTCCATTCGTTCATTCCATTATTCTATTCCATTCTATTCTACTCTATTCCATTCCATTATTCTATGCTATTCTATTCCATTCCATTATTCTATTCTATTCTATTCTATTCTATTCTATTCTATTCTATTCCATTCCATTATTCTATTCTATTCCTTCATTTCATTATTCTATTCTATTCTATTCCATTCCATTATTCTATTCTATTCTATTCCTTCATTCCATTATTCTATTCTATTCTATTCTATTCTATTCTATTCTATTCTATTCCATTCCATTCCATTCGTTCATTCCATTCTATTCTACTCTATTCCATTCCATTATTCTATGCTATTCTATTCCATTCCATTATTCTATTCTATTCCATTATTCTATTCTATTCTATTCTATTCTATTCCATTATTCTATTCTATTCCTTCATTCCATTATTCTATTCTATTCTATTCCATTCCATTCCATTCCATTCGTTCATTCCATTATTCTATTCTATTCTATCCTATTCTATTCTATTCTATTCCATTCGTTCATTCCATTATTCTATTCCATTCTATTCTACTCTATTCCATTCCATTATTCTATGCTATTCTATTCCATTCCATTATTCTATTCTATTCCTTCATTTCATTATTCTATTCTATTCTCTTCCTTCATTCCATTATTCTATTCTATTCTATTCTAATCTATTCTATTCTATTCTATTCTATTCCATTCCATTCCATTCGTTCATTCCATTATTCTATTCTATTCTATTCTATTCCATTCCATTCCATTCGTTCATTCCATTATTCTATTCTATTCTATTCTATTCTATTCTATTCTATTCCATTCATTCATTCCATTATTCTATTCTATTCTATTCTATTCTATTCTATTCCATTCCATTCCATTCGTTCATTCCATTATTCTATTCTATTCTATTCTATTCTATTCTATTCCATTCCATTATTCTATTCTATTCCTTCATTTCATTATTCTATTCTATTCTATTCCATTATTCTATTCTATTCTATTCCTTCATTCCATTATTCTATTCTATTCTATTCTATTCCATTCCATTCCATTCGTTCATTCCATTATTCTATTCTATTCTATTCCATTCCATTCCATTCGTTCATTCCATTATTCTATTCTATTCTATTCTATTCTATTCTATTCTATTCTATTCTATTCTAATTCTATTCTACTCTATTCATTCATTCCATTATTCTATTCCATTCTATTCTATTCTATTCCATTCCATTCTTAGTAGTAAGCAGAGAGAAAGGAAAAGAAAGAAATCAAAGAAAAAGCAAAAAGTGTAAGTGTAAGCAAGAAGTGTTTTAAAAAATAGAAAAATAAAAGTACTTGTTCAGACTGCTGATTTTTTTTTTTTAAAAAAAACCCACTTTCTAAAGATGCGTAAACTGAAATTGTCGAAACGACAATAAATCCGGTTCCTAAAAGTCAAGGACTCCAGTTCAACGCTGAGAGAGCAGTGAAAGATCAGCAAAAAAACAACAACCCCAAAACATTGCAATGTGGATTTTATTTATTTAGTACATCTTAATATTGGCAGTGTTAAGATGGCTGGACTTCAACTCCCAGAATTCCCCAGCCAACATGCCTTTAATGTGTTTGCAAGCAGGCTGAGGAATTCTGGGAGTCGAAGTTGTTTCAAGTTTGGAAAAGATTGCCCTAAGTTACCAACCGGAGGGAAAGTCACCACTGGCTAGCTTCGAGCCTTACGCAGGGAGTCCTCAACTTACGACCACAATGGAGCCCCCAACTTTCTGTCGCTAAGTGAGACCGTTGAGTTTTGCCCCGTTTTACGACCTTCCTTGCCACACTTGTCAAGTGAACCACTGCAGTTGTTAAGTCCGTCACAGGGTTGTTAAGCGAATCTGGTTTCCCCCCAGGTCGCAAAAGGAGATCGCGTGAGCCCAGGATACCGTCATAAATACGAGTCAGTTGCCGAGCGTCTGAATTTTGACCCCGTGACCCTGGGGGACGCTGCAACGACCATGTGAAAAATGGTCATTAAGTCCCTTTTTTCAGGGACTGTTGTAACTTCGGTCGCTAAACGAATTGTTGTAATTTATTTATTTATTTATTTATTTATTTTATTATATTTCTATACCGCCCTTCTCCTGCGGGACTCAGGGCGGTGTACAGCCAGGATAAAGCATAGCATATAAAATTTAAAAACATTTTAAAAAAACAATTAAATAATATTGGCCCGAATTTAAAACAACCCAATTAAAACCGAAATTCGATTAAAAACTAAGAGGATGGGATCAAGCCAGGCAGTAATGTTTCATGGGCCACCAAATACATTTTGCAAAACTTGAACTGGGTTCGCGAGTTAGCAGGATAACTAAACAACACACAACCTCAGCACAACAACTGGAATTATGACTGCCTGGGTGCAATAATTTTTTGCAAAATATGGTCACCTGGGTCGGCAAACACAGCCCTGGTGTGACAGATCAAGAGCATCAGAAGGACGAGGTTAAAAGCCACGGCATGGAAAGGACACCAGAAGCTGGAAATAAAAGAGAAGAACGATTAAAATGAATATTATAAGTTTATGCACATATTGCAAAGATGTTTAGCGCCACCACCTGGTCATCCTCTGCTCTGAACAGATGTTCAATATTTTAAAATAATCCTCCCATCTCTCATGATCTGATTGCAGATTGGACCTGCTTCTTTCTGGATCACCGAGCTCCTGAACACGTGCAGAGGATCTTCCTCCGAAATCAACGAACCCCCCCTGGACACGTGGAGAGAGCTCCTTTCTCCTGCTAGGTCACCAGGCTCCTGAACATGTGCAGAAGGCTCCTTCTTGCTAGGTCAGTGAGCTCCTAAACATGTGCAGAAGGCATCTTCCTTTTGGATCACTGAACTCCTGAGCATGTGCAGAAGGCACCTTCTTGCTAGGTCAGTGAGCTCCTGAGCAAGTGCAGAAGGCTCCTTCCTTCTGGTCCTCCGAGCTCCTGAACATGTGCAGAAGGTA
Source organism: Arizona elegans (assembly GCA_022577455.1). Taxonomy (NCBI): domain Eukaryota; kingdom Metazoa; phylum Chordata; class Lepidosauria; order Squamata; family Colubridae; genus Arizona; species Arizona elegans. Next base: position 5,177,319 of record JAKOOJ010000036.1, read on the forward strand.
TCTTCCCTCTGGATCACTGAGCTCCTGGGCATATGCAGGAAACATTTTCTCCTCCTAGGTCATTGAGCTCCTGAACATGTGCAGAGAGGATCTTCCTTCGAAATCAGCGAACCCCCCTGGACACGTGGAGAGAGCTCCTTTCTCCTGCTAGGTCATGGAGCTCCCGAACATGTGCAGACAGCATCTTTCTCCTCCTAGGTCACTCAGCTCCTGATCATGTGCAGAAGGCACCTTCTTGCTAGGTCAGTGAGCTCCTGAGCAAGTGCAGAAGGGGCCTTCCTTCTGGATCTCCGAGCTCCTGAGCATGTGCAGACAGCATTTTCTCCTCCTAGGTCATTGAGCTCCTGAACATTTGCAGAGAGCATCTTTCTCCTCCTAGGTCATTGAGCTCCTGAGCACGTGCAGAGAGCATCTTTCTCCTCCTAGGTCATTGAGCTCCTGAACATTTGCAGACAGCTTTTTTTTCTCTTAGGTCATTGAGCTCCTGAGCACGTGCAGAGAGCATCTTTCTCCTCCTAGGTCATTGAGCTCCTGAGCATGTGCAGAGAGCATCTTTCTCCTCCTAGGTCATTGAGCTCCTGAACATTTGCAGACAGCATTTTTTTCTCTTAGGTCATTGAGCTCCTGAGCACGTGCAGAGAGCATCTTTCTCCTCCTAGGTCATTGAGCTCCTGAACATTTGCAGACAGCATTTTTTTCTCTTAGGTCATTGAGCTCCTGGGCATGTGCAGAGAGCATCTTTCTCCTCCTAGGTCACTGAGCTCCTGAACATGTGCAGACAGCATTTTCTTCTCTTAGGTCACTGAGCTCCTGATCATGTGCAGAAGGCTCCTTCTTGCTAGGTCAGTGAGCTCCTGAGCATGTGCAAAGGCTCCTTCCTTCTGGATCGCCGAGCTCCTGAACATGTGCAGAGAGCATCTTTCTCCTCCTAGGTCATTGAGCTCTTGAGCACGTGCAGAGAGCATCTTTCTCCTCCTAGGTCATTGAGCTCCTGAACATTTGCAGACAGCATTTTTTTCTCTTAGGTCATTGAGCTCCTGAGCACGTGCAGAGAGCATCTTTCTCCTCCTAGGTCACTGAGCTCCTGAACATGTGCAGACAGCATTTTCTTCTCTTAGGTCACTGAGCTCCTGAACATGTGCAGACAGCATTTTCTTCTCTTAGGTCATTGAGCTCCTGAACATGTGCAGACAGCATTTTCTTCTCCTAGGTCACTGAGCTCCTGATCATGTGCAGAAGGCTCCTTCTTGCTAGGTCAGTGAGCTCCTGAGCACGTGCAAAGGCTCCTTCCTTCTGGATCGCCGAGCTCCTGGGCATGTGCAGAGAGCATCTTTCTCCTCCTAGGTCATTGAGCTCCTGAGCATGTACAGACAGCTTTTTTTTCTCTTAGGTCATTGAGCTCCTGAGCACGTGCAGAGAGCATCTTTCTCCTCCTAAGTCATTGAGCTCCTGAGCATGTGTAGACGGCGTCTTCTTTCTCCTAGGGTCATTGAACTCCTGAGCATATCAGGTCCCTGAGCTCCTGAGCACGTGCAGAGGGCTCCTTCCCCCACCACCCACCCCACCTAATCATTGCCTTCCCCTCCCATAAAAAGAGACCGAGAAGCCCCATCCCACCCCGGGGGAAAAGAAAAACCCCCCAAACCCGGCGCCTCCTGAGCATGTGCAGAGGGCCAAGGGCGGGCTTACCTGTCCCGGAAGCCGGCCTGGAGCAGGATGTGCTCCAGGATGACGTAATCGGCGTAGCCCACGCTCAGGTAGGTGAGGAGGAGGCAGAGCCCCCCGCAGGGGTCCAGCCGGGCTCGCCCCTTCCCGCCGCACCGGCACCGGGCCCGGTTCCCCGCCGCCGCCGCCGCCCCCATGGCAACCCCGGCCACCGCTTCCGGTCCCGCCCCCCCTCAGCTTCAGCGCTCGACCAATCAGCGCGTCGGCGGCTGGAACGTGGGCGGGAGGAAGGAGGCGCGCGCATACAAACCCCGCCCCCCCGGGGGGGTCCGGCTCTCGTTGCCATGGAGATGAGGCCTGTCATTTCTGACCCGCCTTTTTTTCTTTCTCTCCTCCCAAACCAGCCTACCTGGCAGGGTTGTTGTGAGGGCAGTATTAGCTGCTCAGGAAGGAGCCCCCCCCCCCCACAGAAGCCCTTTTTTAAATATCTTAAGGCTCAACCTTAAGGTTGCCATACACTAAATCAGGGGTCTCCAACCTTGGCAACTTTAAGCCTTGGGGGACTTCAACTCCCAGAATTCCCCAGCCAGCAAAGCAAAACTGGCTGGGGAATTCTGGGAGTTGAAGTCCCCCAAGGTTTAAAGTTGCCAAGGTTGGAGATCCCTGCAGTAAATAAATAAATAACAATCCTGGGTGGGAGGAGAGCTACAACATGTGCAGGGATGCAGATGTTCCCCCCCCCCTTTTCATTGGATGGGATGAGCTTTTCCTAGAAATTGGAAATATTCATTCATCCATTCGTTCATTCATTCATTCACTCATTCATTCATCCATTCCCTCCGTCATCTTGCCCGGCATTAAAGCAAATCCACCCCGACAAAAGGAAAGCAAAACAATTAAAAAAAAAACAAAACTCAGTTCTGCAGCAAAATCTACATTTTCAGTTTTTAAAAAAACAAACAAATCTGGAAATCTGCAGCTTTCCTCGCTGCCTCGCTGAATTTCCTCTCCATTTCTAACTTCAATTCACGGGAAGCTTCCGATTTGATTCCTTTTATGCAATTGACAAGGCAGCATTTTCAACCAAGGATGCGAATCCACTGCTTACACATACACACACAAACTGCCCACGGATACAAAATTAGGAATTTCTCTTTCTGGTTTTTCTGTTTTTAGGTATATTACCAGAAAAAAACTATCATAAAGGGATTGCATATTTAATAATACATATGTTGACAGCAGCAAGAATTGTATTTGCCCAATATTGGGAAAAATGAGGATACACCTAAGGATGAGAGTATAATTAGAAAAATATGAGAATGTGCGGAGATGGATAGACTGGCGATCCTAAAAGATAAGGAAGAAACGGAATGCTTTTTAACATGGAATTTGTTTTATCGATGGTTAGATAAAAGAGTTAGAAATTGGAAGTTAAAAAATCACTGATGTGTAGAAGCAAAGGATGCAAGAATTGGATGATACATAAGCAAACAATATTAATACAATTATTATTATATATACTTTATTCATTAAACATGAAACTCAGTCAACTGAACATAACTATTATTAGTAGTAGTAGTATTGTGTAAGTAAATTGATCCGGGCAATACACTGTTTATTAAGCGCTTATGTACTTTAAAGAAAAAAATGTATAATAAAATTGAAAATAAAATTAGGAATTTCTTTTCATTCCTACTACTCTGGGCAGGAAGCTTCCTATTTATTTTCATTATTTATCCAATGTTTAGGGCTGCTCTTCTCACCCCAAAAGATGCAATAAATGCGGCGGCTTCTCCTTCCACCCATTTCATAAACAATAAGCAAACTCGCTTGACAGGTTGGGTTATTTTTTTCTTCTTCAAAGAATAACCAGAAAGTCTAGTTGCCTCTTGAAGAAAAAAAAAAACACCTTTGAGAGATTAATGAGTGGCTCTGATCTCTTGCGCCTGACATTGCCGGCTGGGGGATTCTGGGAGTTGAAGTCCTCTCCCCCGCCTTAAAGTCCACCAGTTAGGAAAAAAACCCCACCCCTTGTTTAATTAATTCCCATTCCTCAGTCATCCCTTTCCCACGACCTCCATCCCAAAAAGGGCAGGGGGGGGGGCTCAGTTTCATTCGCCCTTAGGAACTCTCTCACTTTTTATCAGATGAACAGAGTTGGAAGGGGTCTGGTAGGTCATCTAGTCCAACCCCACTCCTGCTTCCAAGCAGGAGACCCTACACCATTTCTGACCGATGGTAGTCCAGCCTCTTCTTGAAAGCCTCCAAGGATGAAGCTCCCACAACTTCTGAAGGCAACTTCTGTTCCATCGGTTGTAAATAATAATAATAATAATAATAATAATAATAATAATAATAATAATAATAATAGAGCCAGTCAATGATATTTGTGATGCATTTTTAAATGTTTGGTTGACTGAGTTTCATGTTTAATGAATAAAGTATATAATAATACTACTACTACTACTACTACTAATAATAATAATAATAACAGCCAGTCGATGATATTTGTGATGCATTTTTAAATGTTCAGTTGAGTTTCATGTTTAATGAATAAAGTATATAATAATAATAATAATAATAATAATAATAATAATAATAATAATAATAGAGCCAGTCAATGATATTTGTGATGCATTTTTAAATGTTCGGTTGACTGAGTTTCATGTTTAATGAATAAAGTATATAATAATACTAATAATACTAATAATAATAATAATAACAGCCAGTCGATATTTGTGATGCATTTTTAAATGTTCAGTTGAGTTTCATGTTTAATGAATAAAGTATATAACAATAATAATAATAATAATAATAATAATAATAATAGAGCCAGTCAATGATATTTGTGATGCATTTTTGAATGTTCAGTTGGCTGAGTTTCATGTTTAATGAATAAAGCATATAATAATACTACTACTACTAGTAGTAATAATAATAATAATAACAGCCAGTCGATGATATTTGTGATGCATTTTTAAATGTTCAGTTGAGTTTCATGTTTAATGAATAAAGTATATAACAATAATAATAATAATAATAATAATAGAGCCAGTCAATGATATTTGTGATGCATTTTTGAATGTTCAGTTGGCTGAGTTTCATGTTTAATGAATAAAGTATATAATAATGATGATGATGAAGAAAGTAAATAATGATGATGATGATGATGATAATCATCATCATCATCATCATCATCATCATCATCATTTTATTTCTATACCGCCCCTCTCCTGAAGGACTCGGGGCGGTGTACAGCCATTTTAAAACAAAAAATATGCAAACATCAAAATTTAAAATTATTAAAAAATATTACACAATTTCGGCCCGGATCATCATCATTATTGTTATTAGTATTTACTTTATTCATCATCATCATCATCATTTGAAGAAGGTCCTTGGTTGATCCCTAGGACGCTGGCAGCAACCCCTATCAACCCATCAGCCCCAGTCAATGGTACTTGGGATGCATCCTTGACTGCCCAGTTATAAAACCTCATCATCATCATCATCATTTGTTTTTTTTTTTAAAAAAATCCCTTGTGCAATGAAGGGCGCTTTAAGGGGCGGGGTCGAGAAGGGGATGGCCCAGCCCCCTTTGTCTGACGTCACAAGCCCTGCTCTCCCTGTGGCCCCGCCCCTCCGGAGAAGCTGTACCTGCGGAAGGTGATGATGATGATGGCAGCAGCAGCAGCAGCGGGGAAGATGCAGGTCCCGAGGCGGGGCTGAGATCCGGGCTCCTTTCCCACGTTCAGGTAACCCGGGTCTGGGTGTTGGCTTCTTGGGGGTGCAGTTTTGGGTGTCCCCCCCCCTTCTTTCCCCAGGCTTCCTCCCTTGCAGCGGCCTCCCTTGCTTGCAAAACAAGCTAAGATGTGCAACCTTTTTTTTTTTTTTTGCAAACGTGCCCGGGGATTGTTGGCTTGGCTGGGGATGATGGGTGCTGCGATCCCCTTTGGGGGTCAGGGAGGAGCTGCAATCAAGACAGCCGGGCGTGGGAAACCAAGCCGATCCTGGGTTATTATATGTAGCTGGAGAAGCAAAGCCCCCCCCCCTCCACTTTCCCAGGTGTTTCCCACCCAAATAAGCATCCTTTGCAAGAGATTTAGGAGGGAAGGGAGGTGGGGGGGTGGGGGGGAATCTGTGCAAAGGGGGTTTCTTTCCCCCCCCCCCACTCTTTCCTGGCTGCATTCACAGGACAGAGGCCTCTGGACTTTTTGCAAGCCACGATTTGGGGGTTGGGGATGGTGGTTAGGATGGGTGTTTAAGCTTTTGCCAGCCTGACGAGGTGGCTCAGTGGCTACGACGCCGAGCTCGTTGAGGTCTCCTGCGTGCGCATAGGGGTTGGATTAGATGACCTCCCAAGGTCCCTTCCAACCTACGTTAGCGGGGACTGCCCTGGATGGTTAAAACCAGGATTGGAAGTGTGAACTGTTGTTAAGTCGATATTACCTGTAAATATCCTTATTTTTTCCTGCTTTTCCCCCATTTCGACGTGGGGGTGTTTAACGGGGGAGCAGAAGGGAGGAAAAAGTTCCCCCCCTCCCCACATCCATTCATTCCACTTTCCCGGTTTTGAACCCCCCCTCCCTCCGTGAAATGGGGTATCAAGCGTGCCAGCTTTGGTGTGACACAGGGCTCTTCGGCTCCAATCTCACGATTTTGGGGGTCCGGGAAGCAAAGGAAGGAAATTTGGAGAGAGAAGCAGAAAAGAAAAAAAATTAGGAAGGGATTACAGATAGTTCTCGCTTTACGATGGTTCGTTTAGTGACCGTTCAAAGTTACAGGGGCCCTAGGGAAAAAGTAACATTTTTTTCACACTTAACGACTATGGCGGCGATCACGTGATCGGAATTCGGGCACTTGGCAACTGATTCATACTTACGACGGTTCCCGGGGGGGGGGAAGTCCCACAATCAACCTTCCAACCAGCCAAGTCAATAGGGAAGGCCAATTCACTTAACAACCGTGTGACTGACTTAAACAAACGGCAGTGATTCGCTTAACAATGGTGGCAAGAGAGGCCATAAAATGAGACGAAAAAAAAATCATTTAACCAATGGTCTCCCTTGGCACGGAAAACGTTGGGCTTGTTTCTGGTCGTAAATCGAGGACTGTATAGGGTCTCCTGCTGGAACGGGGCTGGATTAGAAGACCTCTTAAAAGTCCCTTCCAGATTAATCATTAATCTGATTCTGATTATCTCTATATATTCTCATCTGGAAGCCATTTCTGATGTCCGTTCAGGAAAGCAGATGTGATTATTTTCCCTAATTCTGTCCTTCGCTTGCAGCTTTATTGGAATAATCTGGATTTAAGGCTCATCTGCTGGAAACCGCCATCTGAGATTAATCCCAGTTTTTCCAAGCCCATATCCGGAATCCGGAGCTGAAACGGGGCAGAATTGTTGTCTGAAGCCCCTTCTGTTTATTTTATTTAATTTGGATTTATTAGATGGATAAGGCCTTTCCCATGACCCTATCCTCCCACATGGATTTCACAATAAAAATTTGGGAAAATTTGCAGCCTGCCCATATAAACAGATTGCATATACAACTAATCCTCAATTTACAACCGCAGTTAAGCCCAAATTTTCTGTCAGCCATTTTGTTGAGTGAGTTTTGCCCCATTTTTACGACCTTTTCTTGACCCAGTCGCTAAGTGAATCGCACGGGGATGCCCCAACGGTCGTAAGTGTGAAAAGCGGAAATAAGACACTTTTTCAGTGCCGTTCTAACTTCTTACGGTCACTAAATGAACTGCCTGTGTTTAATAGTTAAGAACTGCCTGTATTTAAGTTGAGAACTGCCTGTATTTAATAGCTAAATTCTTGTGATTGTTTTGGTGTTATTATTGCTGTTATTATTTTTATTATTATCATCTGCTGGGGATTGCTAATACAGGGAGTTTTTGGGCGGATGAAATAAGAAATTCAGAATTTGCTGGACGAGGAAACAAGGAACCGGTTTTTGCTAATTAACAGGGAATTTAAAAATCTGCATTTCGCCTGAGGTTGAGGCGGACAGATTGCTATCACGATGTCAGATCAGCTTTGTAAATTAATAATACTTTAAAAAAAAAAAGGCTATGAATGATGGCATTTTATGAGCTGGCCGATCCATGAGTTTGGATATTTGCAGCGTATTGGGAGCCCAGAATAAAGCTGGGGTGGAATTTTTTTTAACTTTCTAGTCCTCAACTTGGGAGTTGAGGACTAGAAACTTAGCAAACCCACATACTAAGCAGGAATTGCTGACGTCCTACATTCCTGAGCGTTGACTCAAATATATCTGCTTTCTAATGCTTTCTATATATTCTATTCTTCCTTTCTTCTCCCCTTCTTCTTTGTTTTCTTTTTCTTTCTTTCCTTCCTCCCTTTAGCATTCCTGAGCATTGACTCAAATATATCTGCTTTCTAATGCTTTCTATATATTCTCTTCTTGCTTTCTTCTCCCCTTCTTCCTTCTTTCTGTTTTCTTTTTCTTTCTTTCCTACCTTCCCTTTAGTTGGTAAAGTTGATAGTATACTATCAACTTTACCAACTAAAGGGAGGAAGGAAAGAATATATAAATAGAGTGGAGTGGAGTGGAATGGAATGGAATGGAATGGAATGGAATGGAATGGAATGGAATGGAATGGAATGGAATGGAATGGAATAGAATGGAATAGAATAGAATTTTGGAATAGAATAGAATTTTGGAATAGAATAGAGTAGAATAGAATAGGATTTAGAATAGAATAGGATTTAGAATAGGATAGGATAGGATATAGAATAGGATAGGATATAGAATAGAATAGAATAGAATAGAATAGAATAGAATAGAATAGAATAGAATTTTGGAATAGAATTTTGGAATAGAATTTTGGAATAAAATAGAATTTTGGAATAGAATTTTGGAATAAAATAGAATTTTGGAATAGAATTTTGGAATAGAATTTTGGAATAGAATAGAATAAAATAGAATTTTGGAATAGAGTAGAATAGAATAGAATAGAATAGAATAGAATAGAATAGAATAGAATAGAATTACAGATTTGGAAGGGACCTTGGAGGTCTTCTAGTCCAACCCCTGCTTAGGCAGGAAACCCCACACCACTTCAGACAAATAGGCAGGATGATTACTTTGGGACTGCTAGGAACGACATCGAGTCCACTGGGTGACTTTGGACCCGACCGGCCCCACCTCGCAGGGTTGTTGTTGTGGAAAAGGAGGAGGGAGGGGAGAAGCAGGATGGAAATCGAAGGACGATCTGCTTTGAGATGGGCCGTTTCTCGCCCTTCCTCTCCCCGCTGCAGAACCCCGTGGCGGCACAAGATCCGATGCTCCCAGCGCCATGCTCCGCCGATTCCTGGACCGGCCCTGCACCTTGGCACTCCTGATCGGTTTCCAGTTTCTCTTCATGGCCTACTTTTCCTTCGGCGGCTTCCGCAACCTGGCGTCCATCTTCGGCCGCGACACCAGCCCTTCCTTTGACTATTCCCGCCGGCACGATGTCTACACCAACCTCAGCCTGGTCTTCCAGCTGCCGGCTCGTCCCAGCACCAGCAGGCCCTTGCCGTTCTGCCCCGATCGGTCGCCGTACCTGAGTGAGTCCAAGCCTTCCTGCCTTCAGGGTCCCCCCCCCCAAATCTCTCGGCATGTCCAGCGTTGAGGGGTACGAAGGCCGCAGGGATCTCTTGAGGAGACATTTCCTGACGGTGAGAACAATTAATCAGTGGGACGACTTGCCACCAGATGTCATGAATGCTGGACGTTTTTAAGAAAAGGTTGGACTTGTCTCGAATGGTAGAGGGTCTCTTCCTTGAGCAAGCGGGGGTTGGACTAGATGACCTTCAAAGTCCCTTCGAACTCTGTTATTCTCGTATTCTGCCCTTCCTTCCTTTCCTTCCTTCCTTCCTTCCTTTCCTTCCTTCCTTCCTTTCCTTCCTTCCTTCCTTCCTTCCTTCCATCCGTCCGTCCGTCCTTTCTTCTCCATCACTGGGGGTTTTTAAGACTGCACAGCCATTTGTCTGGAATGGTAGAAGGTCTCCTGCTTGAGCAGAGGGTGGGACTAGATGACCTCTGAAGTCCCTTCCAACTTTTCTATTCTATTCTATTCTATTCTATTCTATTCTATTCTATTCTATTCTCTTATTCTATTCTGTTCTATTCTATTCTATTCTATTCTGCTCTTATTCTATTCTGTTCTATTCTATTCTATTCTGCTCTTATTCTATTCTATTCTATTCTATTCTGCTCTTATTCTATTTTATTCTATTCTATTCTATTCTGCTCTATTCTGCTCTAATTCTATCATATTCTATCATATTCTATTCTATTCTATTCTGCTCTATTCTGCTCTAATTCTATCATATTCTATCATATTCTATTCTATTCTGCTCTAATTCTATTCTATTCATTCCATTCCATTATTGTATATTCTCTATTCTCTATTCTATTCATTCCATTATTCTATATTCTATATTCTATTCTATTCTATTCTATTCTATTCTGCTCTTATTCTATTCTATTCTATTCTATTCTGCTCTAATTCTATTCTATTCATTCCATTCCATTATTGTATATTCTCTATTCTCTATTCTATTCATTCCATTATTCTATATTCTATATTCTATTCTATTCTATTCTATTCTATTCTATTCTATTCTATTCTATTCTATTCTGCTCTTATTCTATTCTATTCTATTCTATTCTGCTCTAATTCTATTCTATTCATTCCATTCCATTATTGTATATTCTCTATTCTCTATTCTATATTCTATTTTCTATTCTATTCTATTCTATTCTGCTCTAATTCTATTCTATTCATTCCATTCCATTATTGTATATTCTCTATTCTCTATTCTCTATTCTCTATTTTATTCTATTCTATTCTATTCTATTCTATTCTATTCTATTCTATTCTATTCTATTCTGTTCCAAACTTCTCTTCTCTTCTCATCTCGTCTCTTCTCACCTTGACAACTTTTAAGACGGATGGACTTCAACTCCCAGAATTCCCCAGCCAGCATGGCTGGCTGAGGAATTCTGGGAGTCGAGATGCGGTTGGAGACCCCCTGCCTAAGGGACGCTTCCGAGCTTGCAGCGAGAAACTTGAAAGATTTGGTCCGTGAAACGGGATAAGAGTGAGTAAAAGAGAGAAATCAAATGTTAATTAGGAGTTGCAATAGCAAAATAACAAGAGTCGGAAGGGACCTCGGAGGTCTTCTTGTCCAACCCTTACTCAAGTAGGAGATACCATGATGGACAAATGGGTTATCCAACATCTTCTTAAAAGCTTCCAGTGTAGGAGCATTCACTTCTGGTGGCAGGCTGTTCCACCGGTTAATTGTTCTCACTGTCAGGAAATTCCTCCTTAGTTCTAGGTTGCTTCTCTCCTTGATTAATTTCCACCCGTTGCTTCTTGTCCTGCCCTCAGGGGCTTTGGAGAACAATATTTGACCCCACTCAAAATATTGGAAGATGTTATCATGTCAATCTTCCTTTTCACCTTTCTGTTAAGGTTACAGATTTTATATTCTTATGTTTTTGCATTTTACTCGCGTTCCTTTTTTCCTGCAACGGGATGTGAATGTGCCATGCAATCGAGAGATAATGTTTGGCTGAGATGGGCAACTGTCTCAGGGGCCTGGTGGCTCAGCAGACTAAAAGCATAGTGATTAACACCAGCTGCCTGCAATGACTGCGAGTTTGAATCTCGCCAGGCTCAAGGTCGACTCAGCCTTCCATCCTTTCTAAGGTCGGTGAAATGAGGACCCGGTTTGTGGGGGCAATAAACTGACTTTGTATAAATATACAAAAGAATGAAGGCTATTGCTTAGCGCATTGGAAGCCGGCCTGAGTCTCCGGAGAAGGGCGGCATATAAATCAAATTAAAAAAACAACAACAAACTACAGAATATTGAATAATGAATGAGGGACTGAATATACATATACATATATGTTATTGGTTACATATATAATTTACATTTTGTGTGTGTGTGTATACATATACTTTCTTTTTCTTCCTTTCTCCCCTCTTTCTCTTCTTACCTTCTTCCTTTTCTTTCCTTCTCCCTTCCTTCTCTTGTTCCTTCTTTTTTTCTCTTCTTCCCTTCTCCCTTCCCTTCTTTCTTTCTTCCGTTTTTCCTTCCTTTTTTCTCCTTCCCTCCTCCCTCCCTTCTTTCTTTCTTCCATTTTTCCTTCCTTTTTCTCTTCCTCCCTTCTCACTTCCTTTACTTCTTTCTTTCTTCCCTTTTTCCTTCCTTCCTTTTTTTCTCTTCTTCCCTTCTCTCTTCCTTCCCTTTCTTCCTTCCCTTCTTCCTTCTTTTCTCCCTTCCTTTGCTTCCCTTCTTCCTTCTTTTTATCTCCTCTTCTTCCTTCCTTCCTTTTTTGTCTTCTTCCCTTCTCCCTCCCTTCCCTTCCTCCCTTTTTTCCTACCTTCCTTTTTTCTCTTCTTCCCTTCTCCCTTCCCTTCTTTCTTTCTTCCCTTTTTCCTTCCTTCTTTTTTCTCCTTCCCTCCCTCCTCCCTTCTTTCTTCCCTTTTTCCTTCCTTCTTTTTTGTCTTCTTCCCTTCTCCCTTCCTTCCCTTTCTTCCTTCCTTTTTCTCCTCTTTCTCCCTTCCTTTGCTTTCTTTCTTCCCTTCTTCCTTCTTTTTCTCTTCTTCCCTTCTTCCTTCCTTCTTTTTTGTCTTCTTCCCTTCTCCCTTCTTTCTTCCCTTTTTCCTTCCTTCCTTCCTTTTTTTCTCTTCTTCCCTTCTCCCTTCCTTTCCTTCTTTCTTTCTTCCCTTTTTCCTTCCTTCCTTTCTCTTTTCTTTTTCTTTTCCTCCCCTCTTCCCCTTCCTCCCTTTAGTTGGTCCTTTGATCGTGAGTTTCAGCCAGGTGCCCACACTGAAACAGATCCAGGAGAAAAACCCGGCGGTCAAATTAGGTGGCAGGTACCATCCTTTCAACTGCGAGTCCCGTTCCCGCACGGCCATCATCATCCCCCACCGCAACCGAGAGACTCACCTGAGACATCTGTTGTACTACCTGCACCCTTTCCTCCAGCGCCAACAGCTCCATTACGGAATTTATATCGTGCACCAGGTACGTAGATACAAAAAAAGCAGGAACGCGTGGTTTAGGCCAGGAATTGACTAGGTGGCTCAGTGGCTAAGACCCTGAGCTCGTCGATCAGTTTCGCAGTTCGGCGGTTCGAATCCCTAGTAGAGGTCTCCTGTGTGAGAAGGTGGTTGGACTAGATGACCTCCAAGGTCCCTTCCAGCTCTGTTACTCTTAGGAAGGAAGTCGTTTTCTTATGAAGCCTGGATAGCTCAACAGATAGAGCTCTGTAATTTAACACCAGCTGTCTGCAATTAAAGTAAGATCGAATCTCGCCAGGCTCAAGGTTGACTCAGCCTTCCATCCTTTCTAAGGTAGGTAAATTGAGGACCCAGTTTGTGGGGGCAATAAGCTGACTTTGTATAAAAATATACAAAAGGATGAAGGCTATTGCTTAACGCACTGTAAGCCGCCCTGAGTCTCTGAAGAAGGGCGGCATATAAACCAAATAAAAAATAAAATAAAATGAAGCGGTGGCAGATAAATGCAATCATTTAACAGTTGCACCGATTCGCTTAAGAAATGCGGCAAGAAAAAAATGAAACGGGGCAAAACTCCAATCAATTTCTCATTGAGCAAGATAAATTCGGGGCTTATCTGTGGTCCTAAGTTAAAAGATTAATTTTCATGAAGGAGCATGGGTCAACGGAAATAAATACGTATAAATAGAAGGAATATTATTATTATTATTATTTTGGTACTTCATTCATGACATGCTACCCAGAGCCACCCGTTTGTGGGATGGGCCGCTATATAAATTGGGCAACAATATTTTGTTTTTCCTTGGCGTCCACAGTTAGAATACAGGCACGCCTATCTTCCTGCCGGGGAAATGCCAATCCAAGAAGTGTTTGCAGTCTTCTGTCTGGTCCTCCAGCAGCTTTTCTAATCTGTTTGTAATTCTCTGCCAGGACTTGGTGACTTTGTTTGTTGGCAAAGTTGGTGACTTTGCCCTTTCCCCCCCTCCCCCTTGGGGTGGGGGGGGAAGCTCTTTAAGTATATTGCTCTTTCTTTCATCCTCTTCTTGGAACGGGGTTGGACTAGATGACCTGCAAGGTCTCTCCCAACTCTTGTTTAATTCTCCTCTCCTCTCCTCTCCTCTCCTCTCCTCTCCTCTCCTCTCCGGTTTCTTCCCTCTTTTCTCTCTTCTGGTCTCCTCTCCTCTCCTCTCCTCTTCTCTCTTCTCTTCTCCTCTCCTTTCCCTCCTCTCCTCTGGTTTCTTCCCTCTTTTCTCTCTTCTGGTCTCCTCTCCCCTCTTCTCTTCTCTTCTCTTCTCTCCTCTCCTCTGGTTTCTTCCCTCTTTTCTCTTTTCTGGTGTCTCGTCTTTCCTCTCCTCTCCTCTCCTCTCCTCTCCTCTCCTCTCCGGTTTCGTCCCTCTTTTCTCGCTTCTGGTCTCCTCTTCTCTCCTCTCTTCTCTTCTCCTCTCCTCTCCTCTGGTTTCTTCCCTCTTTTCTCTCTTCTGGTGTCTCGTCTCTCCTCTCCTCTCCGGTTTCGTCCCTCTTTTCTCTCTTCTGGTCTCCTCTTCTCTCCTCTCTTCTCTTCTCTCCTCTCCTCTCCTCTCCTCTGGTTTCTTCCCTCTTTTCTCTTTTCTGGTGTCTCGTCTCTCCTCTCCTCTCCTCTCCTCTCCTCTCCTCTCCTCTCCTCTCCTCTCCTCTCCGGTTTCGTCCCTCTTTTCTCTCTTCTGGTCTCCTCTCCTCTCTTCTCCTCTCCTCTCCTCTGGTTTCGTCCCTCTTTTCTCTCTTCTGGTCTCCTCTCCTCTCTTCTCCTCTCCTCTCCTCTGGTTTCTTCCCTCTTTTCTCTCTTCTGGTCTCCTCTTCTCTCCTCTCCTCTCTTCTCCTCTCCTCTCCTCTGGTTTCTTCCCTCTTTTCTCTCTTCTGGTGTCTCGTCTCTCCTCTCCTCTCCTCTCCTCTCCGGTTTCGTCCCTCTTTTCTCTCTTCTGGTCTCCTCTTCTCTCCTCTTTTCTCTTCTCCTCTCCTCTCCTCTCCTCTGGTTTCTTCCCTCTTTTTCTCTCTTCTGGTTTCCTTTCCTCTCCTCTCCTCTGGTTTCTTCCCTCTTTTTCTCTCTTCTGGTTTCCTCTCCTCTCCTCTCCTCTGGTTTCTTCCCTCTTTTCTCTCTTCTGGTTTCCTCTTCTCTTCTCTTCTCCCTTCCAAGTCTTCCCGCAGTCTAACTCAGCCCTTACCCCCGCTGCCTCCTTTTATACTTTCCCCAGTTGGGACTTTTCAGGATTTTTTTAATGAAGTTTTAGAGATTTAGGTCTTACGTTGCGGATCCTTCCACCGATCATGGTTTGTCTCTTTTTTTCCCCCCGCAGGCCGGGAACGCCACGTTTAACCGGGCCAAACTTCTCAACGTCGGGGTGAAGGAAGCGCTGAAGGACGAAGAGTGGAACTGCCTTTTCCTTCACGACGTGGATCTCATCCCCGAGAACGACCACAATCTCTACGTTTGCGACCGCTGGAACCCGAAACATGTCTCTGTGGCCATGAATAAATTCAAATACAAGTGAGGGAGAAGGCGGGGGGGGGGGGGGGAATTTACCTGCCGTTCCTGTCATCTACAGGAAGTCCTCGATTTACAGCAGTTTCGTTTAGTGACCGGAGTCACAACGGCATTGGGGAGGGGAAAAGGGGATTTAGGAACCCTTTTCACACTTAACGATGCTCGCAGAACGCCCCACGGAAACCCTGTTGCTCTCTGTTTCCAGGCTCCCGTATTTCCAATATTTCGGTGGGGTTTCGGCCTTGACCCCAGACCAGTATATGAAGATTAATGGTTTCCCGAACCAGTACTGGGGCTGGGGGGGTGAGGACGACGACATCGCCATGAGGTGAGTTCCTGGCTGACCTTTTTCCCCATCCCTGCCTCTGATCGGTAGTCCTTGACTTAAAACTGTTCATTTAGGGACTGTTGCCGTGACAACGTTGCAGCATTCCCCATCAAAATTTGGACGCTGGGCGAATAGGATTCGTATTGATGATAGTTGTAGTGAATCCCCTTTGGCTAAGATGGATTCGCTTACCAACATGTTACTAACTGAACAACCAGAGTGATCGGCTTCTCCGTCGTGGCGGGAAAGGTCGTAAAAGGGGGCCAAACTCACTTCACAATTGTCTCGCTTAGCAACAGAAATTCGGGGCTCCAGTTGTGGTCGCAAGTCAGGAGCGGTGCGGTGGCCTAGAGGTGGAGCTCTGGCCTCACAATCGGGAGGCTTGCGAGTTTGATCCGAGGTAGAGGCAGATATTTCTCTCTCTCGGCACAATGAGAATATTATCTGCTGAAACAAAAAAAACTCCGCCCTGGTGACAGGAAAGGCATCCGGCCAGTAAAACATTCTGCTAGCTCCATTCAGTTGCCCAGGCTCCGCCCCGCAAGGGATGATGGGGTCGTGAAATGAAGATGATGATTTGTGGTTGTAAATTAAGGTCTACCTGTACTTCGTCCTGCAGATCTTATCTTTGCATGGAATTGAGTTGGCGGGCACGGTCATTCGTTGCCGGGTAATAAGAGCTCGGCGCTCTACCGGTGGTGTTTCTACCTGCCTTTTCGAAAGCGTCCTTAGCTTTCCTGATTTGTTCTCCAGCCTCCAATCAGGTGCTCCTTCTCCAGCTCGGCCTGAGCAGGGAGGGAGAACAGACGCTGTTTCTTGTAGAATTTGAATTTTTTAGGGGAAATATCCATTTTCTGACTGTGTTTGGAAAAATTGTGCCATGCCATGGGGCCAAAAATAGAGGGATTTGTTTTTAAAAAAATAAATCAGCATTATTGGGAAGAATAATGTTATCTCTTGGACACCTATCACCCTGTATATCTCTTTTTTTTTTATTATTTATGGTTTCTCTGTCCTGTTATATCACCTCTGTTGTCTGGTTGGCCTTGCATGTAAGGTGGGCTTCCTTTTCACTCTCCTGCGTGCAGCGTTTTTTCCATTCTTCATGTTCAGTTTTGCAACTTGAGTGGCACCTGTCTTCGTCTTTCCACATCATCATCTTTTTTTCTTTTTTTCTCTGCTTTCTTTCCTTCTTTCTATCTTATTCCTACCTCCCTTCCTTCCTGTTCTCCCTCTCTTGTTCTTTGTTTTCCTTGTTTTTCTTTCTTCGTTCCTTCCTTCCTTCCTGTTCTCTGTCTCTTTCTCGCTCTTTCCTTTCCTTGTTTTCCTTTCTCCATTTCTTCTTCTTTCCCAATTCCTTCCTTCCTTTAATCCCTGTCTCTTTCTCGGTCTTCCCTTCCCTTGTTTTCCTTCCTTCCTTCCTGTTCTCCGTCTCTTTCTTGCTCTTTCCTTCCCTTGTTTTACTTCCTTCTTCCTTTCTGTTCTCCGTCTCTTTCTCGCTCCTTCCTTTCCTTCTGTATTCCTTCCTCCATTTTTCTTTCCTTCCTTCCTGTTCTCCGTCTTTCTTGCTCTTTCCTTTCCTTGTTTTCCTTCCTCCATTTCACTTTCCTTCACAATTCCTTCCTTCTTCCTTTCTGTTCTCCGTCTCTTTCTCGCTCTTTCTTTTCCTTCTGTATTCCTTCCTCCATTTCTCCTTCCTTTCTTCCTGTTCTGTCTTTCTCGCTCTTTCCTTTCCTTCTGTTTTCCTTCCTCCATTTCACTTTCCTTCACAATTCCTTCCTCCCTCCCTCCATCTTTCTTGCTCGTTTTCCTTCCTTCCGTCATTTCTCCTTCATTTCTCCCTCCCTCCCTTCCTTTCCTTCCTCCCTATTCTGTTTCTTTCTCCCTCTTTCCTGTCCTTCTGTTTTCCTTCCTCCATTTCTCCTTCCTTCCTGTTCTCTGTCTCTTTCTCGCTCTTTTCTGACCTTGTTTTCCTTCCTGCATTTCACTGTCCTTCACAATTCCTTCTTCCTTTCCCTCCCTCCCTCTTCTGCCTATCTTTCTTGCTCTTGTTTTCCTTCCTTCCTTCCTCCATTTCTCCTTCCTTCCCAATTCCTTCCTTCTTCCTCCCCTCCCTGTTCTCCATCTATTTCTCGCTCTTTCCTTTCCTGTTTTCCTTCCACCATTTTTCCTTCCTCCCTCCCTTTCATTTCTCTCCTTCCTTCTCTCCTTCACCTTCACTTCTCTCTCTTCTGCATGCTCATTTTCCTTCACACCACGTAACAGTTAGAGGCTGTGCCAGCCAGGTAAGTTTTTTTTTTAAAAAAAAGGTATCTCAGCAACCCTCAAAACCAGATTCTCCTCCCACCTGTCCTTGTAGGCTGCTGGACTCGCTCTCTGATTTGAGCCACGAGGACGGGAAAAGTTCAGAAAAATTCTCATTTCCCAAGCAGGCCAAACTAAACGTTCTCTGCTGGAGCCCTTTTTGAGGTTTTCATTTGGAAAAAGACGGGGCGAAAAACCTCCGATGATTTCAGACGAAATGGTTTTGAGGCTCGGCCATTGCCTTTTTAGCTCAGAAAAAAAAAAAATTTCGTCGTTTTAAAACGGTGGCTCTTAAACTGAAGCTAAGCCAGGCATCTTTACTTTACTTTACTTTACTTTACTTTACTTTACTTTACTTTACTTTACTTTACTTTACTTTACTTTACTTTTTTACTTTACTTTTATTTGATTTATATACCGCCCTACTCCCGAAGGACTCAGGGCGGTGAACAGCCAACAATAAAATACATATATACAAAATTTAAAAAGCAGAAATAAAATCGAATTAAATAGTTTGGTCCAGACAAATTAAAACCCCAATCAATTTAAAACAAATTTAAACTTTGAGTATTAAAAATATTGAAATTATTAAAATTGTTTAAAAAGAGGGAGAAAGTTAGGCCAGGCCCGCCTGGTGGAATAAAAAGGTCTCTTGGGAAGGAGAAGAGCAATTTAGAATTTCTAATTGCTTATTTGGAAATCGAGGCTCCAGGCTATTGTCAAAGTACAGAATCTGTAATTTTTATTTATTTTTTTAATGGGGGGGGGCTCATTTTATTCAAGACTTGAAACAGGGAAAATTGAGCCGATCGGTTTAAGATCTACTGTTTTTTTTTAAAAAGATCTAATCCACAGCCTCTTGGACTGATGCTAGCTTTGATTCATGTCGTGTTTGATTGATTTAAGAGATGCCTTGTGAATCATTTAGCTTCCCTGTATAGTTCTCTTCAAATAGATGCATGTTGGCTGGGGGATTCTGGGAATTGAAGTCCCCTCTTAAAGCAGGCTGGTTGGGGGATTCTGGGAAATGAAGCCCACCCATCTTAAATTGTGCCCCCTGAGGGAGTCTGGGAAATGAAGTCCCCTCTTCTTAAAAGCAGGCTGGCTGGGGGATTCTGGGAAATGAATTCCACCCATCTTAAATTGTGCCGGCTGGGGAATTCTGGGATTCGAAGTCCCCTCTTTTTAAAGCGGGCTGGCTGGGGTATTGTGGGAAATGAAGCCCACCCATCTTAAATTGTGCCCCCTGAGGGATTCTGGGAAATGAAGTCCCCTCTTCTTAAAAGCAGGCTGGCTGGGGGATTGTGGAAAATGAAGTCCACCCAACTTAAATTGTGCCCCCTGGGGGATTCTGGGACTTGAAGTCCCCTCTTCTTAAAAGCAGGCTGGCTGGGGAATTCTGGGAAATGAAATCCACCCATCTTAAAAGCTGTCAAGGTTAAGGAACAGGATCCTATTTTTCCAGGGTGCGCTTCCGAGGGATGAAGATTTTACGGCCTCCGGTGTCCGTCGGCCATTATAAAATGGTGAAACACGAGGGCGACCAAGGCAACGAGCAGAATCCACACAGGTCAGTAAAAAGGTGTGTGTGAGAGAGAGAGAGGGAGGGAGAGAGAGAGAGAAGGAGAAGAGGAGAAAGAGAATGAAAGAGAAAGAGAGAAAAGGAACGATAAGGAGAAAGAGAGATACGGGCAGGGAGTGGACTTCAAAAATTTTAGCAAGGGGTTCTCTGCCCAGTTGCTGGGTGGGCGTGGCCATGGTGGGCGTGGCCTAGTCATCGTCCTGCACCACGGGGGGGGGCGTTTTTGCCCTCCCCAGGCTCCAGAGGACTTTCTTGAGCCTCCATGAGGGCGAAAACGGCCTCCCCAGGCTCCGGAGGCCGGAAATATTTCCAGCCTTCCCGAACTTTCGGTAAATCCATTTTTCACCCTCCCCGAGCCTCCGCACACACCCTGCACTTATCTGCATCCAAAATGGGCCATGTGAGGACTCCTGGTAGGGGTGGGGCGGGGTGGGGCCAGCCAGGAGTGGGATTCTCCGAACTGCAGAGAATCTTAGCTAGAGATTCTCCTAAACCCCTGCGAACCTCCAGCAGCCCACCTCTGGATACGGGTGCTGACTTCTCTCCGTCTTTTGTCTACCCAGGTTCGATCTACTGATTCGGACGTACCGTTCGTGGAGCCAGGACGGCATGAATTCCCTCTCCTACAAGCTCCTGTCCAAAGAGCTGTTGCCGCTTTACACCAACATCACCGCCGATATCGGCACCAACCCTCAGGCCACCAAGATTGGAAAGGGCTCCCTGTCTGACTTCGGCGGGAGGGATTATCCGCGAGACAGCAATCACGATTTCCGCCAGGAGATGCTGCGGAAGACTCCCTTTGCCAAGCTCTCCCAAGCCATGGGATGGAAGGACCCCCCTCCAGAAACAGATAAAAAGGGGGAGAGACCCACCCCGATCTCAGAAACCGCCAAACCGAGCTCCGGAGCTGAAAAGAATGAGAAAGGCTCTGCGGCTTCGACCTACAACGAGATGGACACTACCCTCGAAACGTTCAACGACACCGTCTCCAGCCCGGGAGTCCCCGAACAAGTTTTCGAGGATCGCGAGAAGGAGACAGTCCAACCCGTACGAGTAGGTCTATCTTCGCCGCGACCTTTATCCGGACATGCCGCACAGAGCTTGGCTCTCCGACCCGACTCTACAAATCGCACCGATGCTAGAAGCGCAGATTAAAAGAACGAGATGATACCCAGATCGTCCACGAGAGGTCGAAATTTAGAATTATTCTCTCGTCCCTGCTCGGAGTTTGGGGAGGATCCGTCGGTGTTCTCGCCGGGCCAACAGAGCACAAGGGCCGGACGGAGGGTAGAGCGGACAAATTAAGGGGCAAGTGAACAGGGCAGGTAGGACGGTGCCGGGAATCCTTTCGAGAATTTGGTTTCCGTATCCGCGGGTGCCGGTTGATTCTTGAATCTTACCAAGGGCCCGTATTTCTATCTCGCGCTTCGTAGGACTGGATTCCCGCTCGAAGGCGACTGGAAACACAGGAAGGATCAGCTTGGGAAAGGGGCCACTTCTCGTGTCCGAGATTTCTGTGGATGGATATTTTAGGGGGGGGGAAGTGGGGGAATTCTACAGCTTCGGTGAAGAGCGGTCCGATTAAAGTCCTCCGCCCCTCTCCGTCCACTTCGCACCTTTTTTTTAAAAAGGGGGAAGGGCTGAGCCTTGCCACCCCCAGCCCCCACCCCCAGTGCCAGGAAACTTGAACTCGCTTTGCCAGACTTCTCAACTTTTGTGAAATAGAATTTGGGATGGGGGAAGGGGATCTTCTCCCACCCCAGCTGTGCCCCCCCTCCCCATGCGATCCAGCCCGGGATCAAGGAACGGAGGAGGGGGATTTTCTGATGGAAAGACTCTCCTGGGGCACTCTGCTTCTTCTTGGGGGGCAGGAAAATCTCCCCTCTCCCCAGATTGAAGGAGAAACAGTCTGGAAGTTGAAGCTATGCTTGTCCTTCGAGCCGTTTGCTCGTACAATCTTCTTCTCCTCTTCCTCCTCTTTTTCTTTCTCTTCTCCATCTTTTTTGTCTTCTTCCCCTCTTCTTCCTCCTCCTCCTCTCCATCTTTTTTCTTTTTCTCTTCTCCATCTTTCTCCTTCTCCTTTTTTCTTCCCTTCTTCTCTTTTTCATCTCCTCCGTCTTTTTTCCTCCTCCTCCCCTCCTTCATTTCTTCTCCTTTCTTCTCCTCTTCCCCGTCTTTTTTCTTCTCCTCTTCCTTTTCCTTCCTCATCTCTTTTTTGCCGTATTTTTCTTCTTCTTCCCTTTTCTCTCCTGCTCCTCCTTTTTTTCTTCCTTCTTTTTTCCCCCACCTCTTTCCCTTTGAAATTTTAAACTCTTTAATAAACTATGGAAGCCGACTCTGAAAGTCTGCGTCAATCTAAATCTAAAGAGTTTTTTTTAGAGTCGGTCTCTCAAAGGCGGCCATCAAATCTGCTCACTGGCTGTTCCAGAGGCTTCGATGGAGAAGTCCGTCTTCCTCCCCCCCCCCCGGACTAATGTTTATTACTATTTTAGCGGCTGGACTGTTTTGTAGGTTCACCCACACCCTGGAAAAAAAATCAGAATTAAAAAAATCGCCATGAACGTTTACCTCACCTGTCTTCCCGAATATACCGTATTTTTCGGAGTATAAAATGCACTTTTTCCCCCCTAAAAGAGGGTGAAAATTTAGGTGCGTCTTATATACCGGATGTAGCCCCGCCCACCTGCCGGCCCCCACCCTTTGGGCTCTGCCTCCCACCAATTTGCCTCCTTGCCGCAAACAGCCCGTTTCAGCTTCAGCACAGCCTGATTCGCACAAGCAGCTGATTGTCGGTTGGATCAGCCTCCCGACCTACAGCTGTTTCAGGCAAGGAGGCAAATTGCTGGGAGGCAGATTTTTTTTTTTCTTGTGCTAATCAGGCTGTGCTGAAAATGAAACAGGCTTGTTTGCTGTTTGCTGCAAGGAGGCAAATTGCTGGGAGGCCGAGGCGGATTTTTTCCCCCCCTTGTGCTAATCAGACTGTGCTGAAACTGAAACAGGCTGTTTGTTGCAAGGAGGCAAATTGCTGGGAGGCAGGTTTTTTTTTTCCTTGTGCTAATCAGGCTGTGCTGAAACTGAAACAGGCTGTTTGCTGCAAAGAGGCAAATTGCTGGGAGGCAGAGGCAGATTTTTTTTTTCTCGTTTTCCTCCCCAAAAAACGTAGGTGCATTTTATAGTCCGGAGCGTCTTATACTCCGAAAAATACGGTATATTTTTTCCCCCCTTTGCTTCAGGGCTGATCCCAGCCTGTTTCCTTCGATCTCCCTCACCGAAGCAATCACAAACTCTAGATACTGCCAATGACGTGTCATTTTATTTATTCTATTTATGTAGCCGTCAATCCCCTTTTTGCAGTAGTGGTGCCCTTTTCCCCCTTGTTTTTGATATATATATATATAATAAATATATATTTGGTTTTTTGTTTTTTTTTTTTACAAAAATAAATATTCCCTCGCCCAATGAAGAGTGAGATGTTCTTTTTTCTAGGAATGGCTGGCGAAGTTAAAACCAAGTGTTAACTAACTGTGGTTTGGTTTTATTTTAAATGCAATGCAAATCGAGTTAGGTCTCGTTAACCAGTTTGGCGAAAGCTACCATGTTTTCCCGAAAATAAGATCCTTATATTTTTTTTGAACCCCAAAATGAGTGCTTGGCCTTATTTTCAGGGAGGTCTTATTATTTTGGGGCGCGTGGAGCAAGACGGGGTTCCTCTTGCCGTCTTACCTGATTTCCACCTCTGTCTCCCTAACTCTAACCAGAAGAAATGGCGGGGACCGGCTATGCATGTGGTTAAATATTTTCAGGGAGGGCTTATTATCCAGGGAGATCTTATTTTTGGGGAAACACGGTAGTTGCCCCAAAAGAAGAGAGGGGTGTCAATTTATTCTCCAAAGCACCAGAAAGCAGGACAAGAAGCAACGGATGGAAACTCACCAAGGAGAGAAGCAACCTGGAACTCAGGAGAAATTTATTGAAAGTTCGAACAATTTGCCTGTGGAACGCCTTGCCACTAGAAGTTGTAGATGCTCCATCACTGGAGGTTTTTAAGAAGAGATTGGATAACAATTTGTCCGGAATCGCATAGGGTCTCCTGCCTGACCTCCAAGGCCTCTTGCAACTCTCTTATTCTGTTTATTCGACCCTTTCCTCAAGGAGTCCTCAAGACAGGGCGGATCCCAGGAATCCAGAACTCGGCTCATGCTCAGGAGACACCGCCCACGAGCTGAGCCACCGCCGTCTGGGCGCTGAAGATGCAATCATTGACAGAGACCCCGGCGTAAGAAGCTCCCACTAAACTAAGGGGCAGATTGTGTTGCTTCAATTGGGAAGTAGCACTTTCTGAAAAAGAAAAAAGAAAGAAAAAAAAAAAGAAAGGGAAGGGGAAGGAAAGGAAAAGAGAAGGGAAGGGAAGGGAAAGAAAGGAAAGAAAAGAAAGGGGGAAGGAAAGAAAAGGGAAGGGAAGGGAAAGGAAGGAAAGGAAAAGAGAAGGGAAAGGAAAGGAAAGGAAAGGAAAGAGAGGGGGAAGAAAAGGGAAGGGAAAGGAAGGGAAGAAAAAGAAGGGAAGGGGAAGGAAGGAAAGGATAAGAGAAGGAAACGAAGGAAAGGAAAGAAATAAAAGGAAAAGAGAAGGGAAAGGAAAGGAGAAGGAAAGGGAGGGAAGGGAAAGGAAGGAAAGAAGGAAAGAGAAGAAAAGAGAAGGGAAGGGGAGGGAAGGAAAGGAAAGAAGGGAAGGGAAGAAAAGAAAAAAGGGAAGGGGAAAGAAAGAAAGAAAAGCAAAGGAAAGAAAGGAAAAAAAGGAAAGGAAAGGAAAAGAGAAGGGAAGGGAAGAGGAAGGAAACGAAATTGCAATTGAGACCAGGATCGCCGTTGCTAAGCAAGGCAGTTTTTAAATGACTCACATCCAATTTTACACCCTGCTTTATCTTGGTCGTTAAGCAAATAATCCCTTTCGTCGTTAAAGGAGCTTGGTCCCAAAACCCAGACTTAAAAACTTACCCATGTGTTTCCAGTGGCCGAGCGTATACTGGGGAATGCAGGACTAAACAAGAAAGGGAAAAAAAATTCACAAAGTTATTGGAGTCTGATTGGAGAGAAAAAAAAATAAACTTTTTTTTTTTAAAAGAGACTGGACTGGTTAGTCCTCGACTTATGGCCACAAGGGAGCCCCCCCATTTCTGCTGCTTAGACAGTTGAATGAGTTTTGCCCCGTTTAGCGACCTTCCTTGCCACAGTGGTTAAAGGATAAGCGAGTAACTTGGCTGCTAAGTGAATCTGGCTCCCCCCCACCCGGAAAAGGGGATCGTGTGATCTCTCAGGCCACTGCAACCGTCATAAATACGAGTCAGCTGCCCAGCGTCTGTATTTTATCACGTGACCATGGGGGTGGGGATGGTTGAAATTGCAAGTCAGAAGTGCAATCTTGAATTAAAGAGAAGAATCGCGGCTCGATTTAATGCAAATAAATCGTCTGAGGGTTCGAAGAATTTACCTTATGGACTTTAACGATGGAGCGAACTGGCTCCGCCGAGATTCCAAGGTGTTTCTTGACAGCCTCCTGAGCTCTGCTTAACAACTCGCTGTGAGGAATTGTGTCGGGGTCCCCCAGGTGTGATGTAAACCAGGCGCCACCGAGCATCACCTGATAATCGGAAACATAAAAACGGCCATCTTAAAGGATGCTGGCTGGGGGATTCTGGGAGTCGAAGTCCACCTGTCTTAAAGGATGCTGGCTGGGGAATTCTGGGAGTCAAAGTCCCCCATCTTAAAGGATGCTCGCTGGGGAATTCTGGGAGTTGAAGTCCAACCATCTTAAAGGATGCTGGCTAGGGGGTTCTGGGAGATGAAGTCCACCTGTCTTAAAGGATGCTGGCTGGGGAATGCTGGGAATTGAAGTCCACTTGTCTTAAAAGATGCTGGCTGGGGAATTCTGGGAGTTGAAGTCCAACCATCTTAAAGGATGCTGCTGGGGAATTCTGGGAGTTGAAGTCCAACCATCTTAAAGGATGCTGGCTGGGGAATGCTGGGAGTCGAAGTCCAACCATCTTAAAGTGGGTTGAGAAAGAATGCTATAGGGCTGTGATGGTGAACCTATGGCACAGGTGGCACGTGGAACCATATCGCTGGGCATGTGAGCTCAGCTCCCTCCGGGGGGGGGGGAGGCCATTTTCGCCCTCCCAAGACTCCTAGAAAGGCTCTGGCGCCTGGGGAGAGCGAAAAATGGGCCTTCTGGGCCCATCGGAAGTCGGCAAACGGGCCGTTTCGGGCCTCCGGAGAGCCTCTTGTGGGTGGGGAAGGCTGTTTTCGTCCTCCCCAGGCTCCTAGGAAGCCTTTGGAGACTGGGGAGGGCGAAAAACGGGCCTACTGAGCCATCACGTGCCAAAAGCAGAGGGGTCGCGCACACATGCGCGGGGGGCCAGGGTGCATAGAATTATGGGGGTGCATATGCACGAACCCCCCCCCCCGCGCAACCCCCGCTTTTGGCATGCAATGGCAAAAAGGTTAGCCATCACTGGTATAGGGAAAAGTAAATTAGCCATAATTCCACCCTTAGTGAGGTCACCTCATTGCACTTGTGTTACGCATCGAAAAATCCGACAAGAAGGAGCAAAAAATTAAAAGACCACAACCCCCACCCCCACCCCCAATGCTTCGTACCGTCAGTCGAGTGGCGGAGTCTTTGCTACCGTTCTGTTCGGGGAATGCCACCGAATCGTAAACGATGCCCAACAGCGGACGATCCTCGAACGACGGCACCAAGTGGCCAAATCCCTGGAAAAGTTTTTTTTTTAAAAAATGAAATTTAAAAAAAAATCACTGCTCCGTAGGTTCTTCAGAAGCCTTACCCAAAGGATCCACAAAAGTAATACAGGTATGTCACTGCGTTTTTGAATTTACCAGATGAGCTAATATTTTTGGATTTTCAGACTTTCCGTAGCTTGCCAAATTTCTTATCGGTAAGCTAACTGCGCATGTCCGCATTCCTTTCTTTCCTTCTACACTCTTTCTTTGTTCTCCTGCCAAGAAGTCCGGCTGCAGAGAGGTGGCCGGCAGGAACGTTGCCAAAATGTAATTATTTAGATAGTGAGATGTTTTATTTTCTTTATAACAAATAAATGAGTTTTTCTTAGAAAAATATACCTTCCGGGGTTTATTTTCTTGCAAAAGTATGCTTCAAGGGAAAAGTCTCGATCCACGTCTCTAAATCAAGGTGCGATTACCCAAAAGCAGAACACGGAATTAATTAGCACCCTGACAAGGTGATCGTTGACAATTGGGACCGGAACATCCGTCGCTAAGCAAGGCAGTCATTAAATGAGTCGGAGCCTGTTTCAGGACCTTTTTGGACGCGGTCCTTAAGCAAATCACCATGGTTGTTAAACGAATTTGGTCTCCCCCCCGTGTGACTTGCTTTCGGTGGGATTTAAGTCTTTTTCGGTGTCTGGTTTTTTTTTTTTCCTTTCTTGGAATCCCATCAGCCAAAATACGTTACCGTAACGGGAAGTTGCACGTTTTCATATTGTAGATTCACCACCGCGACGGAAACAGCTTGGATGGCCAGCAGGTCCTGAATAAGGGGTTCGAATCCGGCAGGGAGCAAGTTAGCCAGATCTGGGAGGAAGAAAGAAAGAAAGAAAAAAAAAAAGCTGTAATATCAGGGGGGTTTTTTTCAGATGGGCCCTCGCAAGTTTCTAGTCCTCAAGGCAATCAACCACGTAACATTGCTTCATCTTAGGTTGCAATTTCCTGCAAACAGGTGTGTATGGGAGGAAGGAGCCGTTTCTCCTACCTCTGGCGGGCAAAGCGCTGATCACATGATTGGCCTCCACGGTGCCGTCCTGCAACGCGATCTACGGGGGAAAAAAAACACTGTCAGCTCTAACGTTCTCTGGCCGACTCAGTCTGCTCTGCTTACGTGCTATTCGGGACGTGGATTCCCCGAAGCTAGAAATCTAGCTCGCCTTCAACCGAGCCTGATAAACTACATTTCTAAGAGCAGGGATGATGATTATTATTTTAATCGATACAGAGGGAGTTTCCTTCTTGCTAGCGCCCAGATGAAACGACACGGCTTCTGTGCGCCATTGTATGGAGACCCCAAAGTTGGGAGAAATGATACCCATCTTTGCAATCATCATCGTCATTTAATGACCCCATAATAATCCCTTACAGAGTGGAGTCCGGGCAACTGAATGGAGCTAGCAGAGTGTTTTTTAATGGCCGGATGCCTTTCCTGTCACCGATGAGGAGTTTTGTTCAGCAGATATATTCTCGGTGTGCCCAGAGAGGGGAATATCTGCCTCTACCTAGGATTGAACTCACAGCCTCCTGATTGTGAATAGGCCAGAGCTCCACCTCTAGGCTATTGTAGTTTTTAATTTAAGGGCCAAATTTTTTAATATATTTTAAACTATTTTTTAAATTTTGTGGGTATATGTTGTTTTAATATAGCTGTACACCGCCCTGAGTCCTTCGGGAGAAGGGCGGTATAAAAATTTAATAAATAATAATAATGATAATATCGCGCCATTCCTCTGAATGGTCACTGTGAATTGTTGTAAGTCAAGGACTACCTGTAGATCATCATCATGATCATCTTTATCTTTAACAATCCCATAATCCCTTGCGGGGTGGAGTCTGGGCAACTGAATGGAGCTACCAGAATGTTTTTTAATGGCCAGATGCCTTTCCTGTTGCCGATGAGGAGATTTGTCCAGCAGATATATTCTCGGTGTGCCCAGAGAGAGAAATATCTGCCTCTACCTAGAATCGAACTCACGGCCTCCCATGATTGCAGGGCGAGAGTTCCACACCACGATACCAATCTTTGCAGCCCCTAGGATGGAAAATTGTGGGGGAGGGAGGATAGGGGACACCCCCTCCCCAAATCCCCCTTTAGGTCTTCTCCCTACCTGCCAGGATCCCGAGGCTGTTCTGTCCAGCCGCTTCACCGGGGCGTTGCAGTGGATTTCGACCCCTCGCTCTCTTAAGAAGGAAGCTAAAGTTTGGGGAAGGGTCTCCAATCCGCCACGCAAGGACCACTGGCTCCAGCCTTCTTCCTGGGCCTGGCGGATCAGCTGGCAATCCACCGGAGAAGTTTCTTCTGGAAGGAAAACAGAAGGGAATCTGGAAACGCTTCCTCGCTTGGTCAAACCTGTTTAGGGGTCACCCCCCCGCCTCCTCCAAACCACCAAGAAGAGACTGGACTACCATTTGTCAAAAAATGGCGGGGGGGGGGTTGGACTAGATGACCTACAAGGTCCCTTCCAACTCTTGTTTATCTGTATAGCACCACCTTCTCCTTCTCTTCCTCCAGTCTGTTTAATATTGGTAAATTGGCACTCTGTCGGCAGAGGTGCTTAATGCCCTTCTCCAGCAGGCAGAAATTCAACAGGTAACTGCTCGGCTTCTCTTTCATCACCCAAACCTGTCCCATCCTAGGATTAGCCAAATCTTAATCCTCAATTTACAACCGTAACGGAGACTGGTATTTTGGTCGCTAAGCGAGGCAGTTGCTTAATGAGCTGCGCCCAAATATTTTACGACTTTTTTTTGCCCTGGTTGTTAGGTAAAATCACTGGTTGTTAACTGAATCCGTTAAGCCAATCCGGCTTCCTCCACTGCTGGTCGGGTGCCGACGGGGGAAAAAGTCCCAAACGGAGATCGGGTGAGCTTGGGCTGCGGCCATTTTGTTTTATCTTAAATTATGGATGTTTCCTCTGTGTTAAAAGGATGGTTTGGATGACTGGTGTGGCCCGTCAGCGGCCTGTGCAGTTAGTAGCTGATTCCGACAGCAAGGAGGCTGGTGTGGTGCTGCGCCAGCAGCCTGTGCAGCTGGCGCTCGAGTTGGACAGTGAGGAGGCTGGAGAAGATGTGGTGCCAGAGGCAGGGATTCAGCCAGGGCCTTCAGAACCTCCAGAAGCTCCTTTAAGTGAAGAGGACGAAGAGGAGCCTCTTCTCGATGCACGGGCGCGCAGAGCTGTTAAAAGGCAGGAGTGGCTCCTCAGGAGGAGGTCTCCTCGAGAGTAAGGCTTGGGGCTAACTGGCCACTCCCTTAGCCTATTTAAGGAGGAACCCCAACTGAAGCAATTTGCAGGGAACAACTTCGTTCACATTCCTTCACGTCTTGATCTTGTTCTCTTTATCAATTTCCTGCAAATTGCTTCTGGGCATTCTGCCAACCACAGTAAGATTACGATTATTTATTCTTTGGATTCTTGTAGGCTGTTAATGAAGTTAATTAACAGCCTTTGTTCGTAAAAGACTGATTTAATTTAGCAAACTTAAGGTTTGTATGGACTTTGTGTGTGCTGCGTTCTTTGGGGTCCGTAGCCGGGGCAGAACAATGACCTTTCCCACCCACCCCGTTAAAAACTCACTTTTGGCACGGATCATGCCCAACATAACTGAACCGTGTTTCCGCTCGGCCAGGAATAAGGTCGGGAAACAGGAACGGATGCTCAACGCTCGGGAATCTCCCGCAAAAACTCCCCGGCAGAGACTATCTATAGTTATATCAGCCATCTGACAAGAGAAAACAACACTAAATTAAATTACATTCTTCGATTTACGGACATTCACTTAGCAACCGTTCCAAGTTACGACGGTGCTGGGAGGGCAAAAAAGCAACTTACGACCCGGTCCTCGGACTTGCAACCAGTCCTCGGACTTACAACCCGCACAGCCTGCATTTCACCATTCTCATCGCCCAATTGTTACAATTCCTTTGGCCATCGGCCTTATATCTTTTTTAAAAAAAAAAAACTTTTTAAAGAGCTTTTCCAGGAAAAAAAAAAAGAAAAAACCCAGTTTTTAAAAAACTAATTCTATTCTCTTCTAATTCTCTTTTCTCTTCTATTCTATATTTTACTCTATATTCTATTCTATATTTTCTTCTCTTCTATTTTCTCTTCTCTTCTATATTTTACTTTCCATTCCATTCCATTCTATTCTATATTTTATATTCTATTCTATTCTAATTCTATTTTATTCTCCCTGTATATATAATTCTGTAAATATAATTCTATATCTTACATTTTATTCTGTTCTATTCTATTCTATTCTATTCTATTCTATTCTATTCTATTCTATTCTATTCTATTCTATTCTTTCCTATTCCAATTCCTATTCCTATTCCTATTCCTATTCCTATTCCTATTCCTAATTCTAATTCTAATTCTATTTCTAATCTAATTCTAATTCTATTTTATTCTCCCTGTAGCTTGCTAAAAACAGAGGCACTGCGAGTCAGGCAACATATACATTTAATAAATAATATGATTATATTACATTGACTAGTCTGGTTTTCCCCAGGCTGAAGCGGCCAATAAATTATTCTACATTTCTCTAGTCTCCCCTCATCCCGTCCAGAAAGAAATATTATTTTAAAAGAAGGACAGCCTCCCCTGCATCGAGCTGATAAGGCAGGAGGATTCCCACCCTGTCCTCCTTCCTCTTTGCCCCACCTTTTAAAATACCAGCCTTAACAAAAATACTCTTTATTTTTTTAAAAGAAAAGTTCTCCTCTGGTTTAAGCTTCGTTACCATTTCCCCACAATTTTCTTCTGCTTTTGCACAATGCTGCCCCAAACCCTGACACCCTAGATTTCTGCATGCGGGAGTTGTTTTTGCAAGGCAGCATCACAGAAAGACTACGGGGACAAAGCTTCCTTGTTTCTTCATCATCATCATCATCATCATCATCATTATTATTTTCCCTGTACTTTGAAAATTGAGCTTCTCCATTTAATTTCTATTTTTCTTGTGTTTGGAAAATGAACTTTCCAGTTGATTTTTTATTTTTTTTCCTGTGTTTGGAAAAATGGGCTTCTCGGTTTATTTTCTATGTTTTCCCTGGGTTTGGAAAATGAACTTCCCCAGTTTAATTTTTTATTTTTTTCCTGTGTTTTAAAATTTAAGAGGATGCGGAAACTTAGCAAGTGAATTTTCTCCTGGAAAAAAAATGCCTTATTTTTTGCACGACAAGCACAGAGGTTAAAAGGCAGAAGGGCAGAGCTAAGAGTTGGGCGGAAAACAGGGTGACCTCTAAAACAAAGAGATTTTTGGGGGCGTGAGTTAAGAAGGGTTTCCTGGCTCGTGGAAATTAATTAATTAATTAATTAATTAATTAATTAATTAATTAATTTATTTATTTTATTGGTTTGATTTATATGCCGCCCTTTTCTGGAGACTCAGGGTGGCTTACAATGTGTTAAGCAATAGCCTTCATACTTTTGTATATATACCTCCTGGCCAAAACGACGGGCCACGAAAGCGTGGATGGTCTCATCCGGTTCCTTTCCACGAGGGGCAAACAGTTCCTTCAACCCACTCCAGACGAAAGGACTGGAGAACGGAGGCACCGTCTGGAAAATGCCCCTGAAACAGAAGAAATATTGTCGATGGAGGAGCATATTTGTAGCTCGGGGTTGAAAAGAGGGGTCCTTGGTGGTATCTGGGCTTACTGGTTTTCTTGCAGACGTCTCATGACCCAGCTAAGTAACAGCATCAGTGGCAGAATGGAGTTGGCTTGAGGAGTGGAGGGAGGAGGAGGAAGAGGAGGGGAAAGAGGAGAAGAAGGAGAAGGAGGAGAAGAAGAAGGAGGAGGAGAAGGAGAAGGAGAAAGAAGAAGGAGAAGGAGAAGGAGGAGGAGGAGGAGAAGGAGAAGAAGAAGAAGGAGGAGAAGGAGAAGAAGGAGAAGAAGGAGAAAGAAGAAGGAGGGGGAGGAGAAGGAGGAGGAGGAGGAGAAGGAGAAGAAGGAGGAGGAGGAGAAGGAGAAGAAGGAAAAAGAAGGAGAAGGAGGAGAAGGAGAAGGAGGAGGAGAAGGAGGAGGAGAAGGAGAAGAAGGAGAAGAAGAAGGAGGAGAAGGAGAAAGAAGAAGGAGGAGGAGGAGGAGGAGAAGGAGAAGAAGAAGGAGGAGGAGAAGGAGAAGAAGGAGAAAGAAGGAGAAGGAGAAGAAGAAGGAGGAGGAGAAGGAGAAAGACGAAGGAGAAGGAGAAGGAGGAGGAGAAGGAAGGGAAGAAGAAGAAGAAGAAGAAGAAGAAGAAGAAGAAGAAGAAGAAGAAGAAGAAGAAGAAGAAGAAGAAGAAGAAGAAGAAGAAGAAGAAGACGACAACTGTGGGGTCTTTGGTGCTCTCTATAAGCTTATTTTTTGTAGACGTCTCATGACCCAACTAGGTAACATCATCAGTGCTAGAAAGGAATGGGGATTGTGGAGTGGAGGAGGAGGAGGAGGAGGAGGAGGAGGAGGAAGGAACGGAAGGAGGCTTGTGATGTCCTTGGTGCTCTCTGAACTTGGAGGTTTTCTTGCAAACGTTTTATGACCCAACTAGGCAACATCATCAATGCTAGAAGGCTTGTGTGCTAACAGGCTTTAAGCACTGATGATGTTACTTAGCTGGGTCATGAGACGTCCACAAGAAAACCTTCAAGCCTCAGAGAGCGCCAAGGACCCCACACAGCAATATTATTGTTAGTGCGAATGAAAAAGGATGCATTTTCTCCTCCACACACACACACACACACACACCCCGTACAAAACAAAATTATTGGATTTTGTGGAAGGATGAACGTACTTAATGCCGGAAGGGAGTTTGTGAAGGGAACCTCCAACGTAGAGGTAGCGATTTTTCGAAGCTGGATGGTTTCCCGGAACGGGAAGAATCTCGGCTTCTAACCCAAGCTCCGAAATCTAGAATAAAATCACAACATCGTTGCATTTGAACCAGGAAATGTCACCATAATTTCAAAGTGGGATGATCTCGTTCTCTCTCTCTCTCTCTCCCTTTTCTCGTTTTCTCTCTCTTTTTCACTCTCTTTCTCTTTCTGTTTCTCTTTTTTTCACTCTCTTTCTCTTTCTCTCTCTTTTCTTTCTCTTTCTCACTGTTTCTCACTTTTTTCTTTTTTCTTTCTCTCACTTTATTTCTCTTTCTGTTTCTCTTTCACTCTTTTTCACTCTTTCTGTTTCTGTTTTTTTTCTGTTTGTTTCTTTTCTCTCTCTCTCTTATTTTCTTTCTGTTTCTTTCTTTCTCTTTTTCACTCTTTCTCTCTCTCTCTCTCTCCGTGTTTGTTTCTCTTTTTCTGTTTGTTTCTTTCTTTTTTCTCTTTCTCTCTCGTTCTCTCTTCCCATTTCTCTTACTCTCTCTTTCTCTTTTTCTCATCCTGTTTCTCTTTCTTTTTCACTCTCTCTTTCGATTCCTGTTTCTCTCTTTCTCTTTTTTCTTTCTCTCACTGTTTCTTTCTCTTTCTGTTTCTCTTTCTCTCTCTTTTTCACTCTTTCTCTCTTTCTCTGTTTGTTTCTCTCTTTTTCTGTTTGTTTCTTTCTCTTTTCTTTCTCTCATTCTGTTTCTCTTTTTCTCTCTTTGTTTCTTTTTTTCACTCTTTCGATTCTTCTGTTTCTCTTTCTTTTTCTTTGTTTCTCTTTCACTCTTTCTTTCTGTTTCTCTTTCTCTTTTTCACTCTCTCTTTCTCTCCCTCTATTTCTCTCTCTCTCACACACACACCCCTTGCACACACAGCAACACAACTGGGACCACAATTTTCTTTGCCAAGCAAGCCAACCACTAAGAAAATCAACCAGATTTCATGACCCTTGTTGCTGTTTTTGTTGCTGGATTCACTTAACAACTCACCCGGTTGTTAAGTGAATCTGGCTTTCCCCATCGACCCTGCTTGCTGGAGGCCTCCAGGGAAGGTCACAAAAAGGGGATTGACACCTAGATTTGACTCTGAGGACGCTGCGATGGTCATAAGTGTGAGGACTATTTCCAAGTCGCTTTTTTTTTCAGCGCCGTTGCAAACTTCAAATAAGTTGTTCTAATTCGAGGACTACGCTTGGCTCAATCACCTGAACAACCTACCATCAGAAGGGTGTTTTTCCCTACAAGCCCGGCAGGTCGGATCCCTCGGGGCCCGTGTTCGAAAACAGCCCCATCTTCTGTCTGGGTGGAATGAATCCAGCCCCCCAACCGATTGCTGCCCTCCAAAAGGGTGACCTGTATTTTGGGGGGGGGGGGGAGAGAGAGAGCCAGGAAAAAAAGAACAATAAGATAATACAACACATAGACTGAGTTGGTTGTGGAGTGGTGCAATGCGGTGGCCTAGAGGTAGAGCTCTCGCCCGACAATCAGGAGGCGGTGAGTTCGATCCTAGGTAGTGGCAGATATTTCTCTCTCTCTGGGCACCATGAGAATATTATCTGCTAAACAAAACTCCGCCCTGGTAACAGGAAAGGCATCCGGCCATTAATCCGGCTAGCTCCATTCAGTTGCCCAAACTCCACCTCGCAAGGGATTAAATGATGATGATGATAGATTGAGTTAGCCGTACGTCAAGGACTTCCTGTACAGTTGTTTTGGCCCTGATTTATTTATTTTATTTTATTTTATTTTATTTTATTTTATTTTATTTTATTTTATTTTATTTATTTTATTTTATTTTATTTTATTTTATTTTATTATTTTATTTTATTTTATTTTATTTTATTTTATTATTTTATTTTATTTTATTTTATTTTATTTTATTTTATTTTATTTTATTATTTTATTTTATTTTATTTTATTTTATTTTATTTCTATACCGCCCTTCTCCCGAAGGACTCAGGGCGGTGTACAGCCTGATTAAAAGCACAAAGACAGACAAAATTTAAAAATAATTAAAATTATTAAATGATAGGCTCCATTTAAAACCCCAAATTTAAAGTCCCATTTTTAAAACCCAGTTAAAATCTGTGAGTCGTTTTGAATCTGATTGTGAGTCGTTTTAAGAATCCTCTCTTTCCCCCCTCTTAATTTCCAACGGGCCAAAACACCCATACAGGTAGGTAGTCCTTGGCGTACGACCAAAAAGGAAGCCCCAAATGTCCATTGCTAAATGAGTTTTGCCTCCATTTTACGGCCTTTTCTTGCCACAGTGGATAAGCGAATCACTGCAATTAAGTCAGTAACGTGAATCCAGCTTCCCCATCGAGTTAGTTTGTCGGAAAGGATCACCAAAGGAGACCTGCGCTGCGACCGTCATAAATATAGAGCCAGTTGCCAAGCGTTCAAAGTTCGATCCTGTGAACATGGGGATGCTGCAACGGTCGTTAAGTGTGAAAAAGGGTCATAAGTCAGTTTTTTAAAAAATGCCATTGTAACTTCGGTCACCCAATGAACTGTTGTTAAATTCCAAAATTTTCATCGCTAAGCCAGACAGTTGTTATCATTTAATATAGGCTGTAGCTCGAGCAAAGGACGCGGTGGCTCAGGGGCAAAGACGCTGAGCTCATCGATCGAAAGGTCGGCAGTTCAGCGGTTCGAATCCCGAGTGCCACGTAACGGGGCGAGCTCCCATTACTTGTCCCAGCTTCTGCCAACCTAGCAGTTCGAAAGCAGGTAAAAAAAATGCAAGTAGAAAAAAAGGGACCACCTTTGGTGGGAAGGTAAGAGCGTTCCGTGCGCCTTTGGCGTTGAGTCATGCCGGCCACATGACCACGGAGACGTCTTCGGACAGCGCTGGCTCTTCGGCTTTGAAACGGAGATGAGCACCGCCCCCTAGAGTCAGGAACGACTAGCACGTATGTGCGAGGGGAACCTTTACCTTTATAGTTCCATTTCCTATTTTGTATATTAGATGTGACATGGGTTATTTCACAAATGATTTTATATTTGGAATATTATTTTTTTTTATTTGATTTAGATGCCGCCCTTCTCCGGAGACTCAGGGCGGCTTACAGTGTGCTAAGCAATAGCCTTCAGACTTTTGTATATTTATACAAAGTCA
This sequence comes from Arizona elegans, assembly GCA_022577455.1. Lineage (NCBI taxonomy): Eukaryota > Metazoa > Chordata > Lepidosauria > Squamata > Colubridae > Arizona > Arizona elegans. Next base: position 5,213,535 of record JAKOOJ010000036.1, read on the forward strand.
GCTTATTGCCCCCACAAACTGGGTCCTCAATTTACCTACCTTAGAAAGGATGGAAGGCTGAGTCAACCTTGAGCCTGGCGAGATTCGAACTTGCAGTAATTGCAGGCAGCTGAATGTTAATAACAGGCTATTAGTCTGCTGCGCCACCAGGCTCTTGTCCTCATATTAGGACAGGCTCATATTAGATGTAACATGGGTTATTTCACAAATGGAGTTCAACCCCTTTCCTAAATTTTATATTCTATAAATAAAAGACTGATCTTTGACAGCAATCAATCGCACTGATTGATTGATTGGTTCAAGGGGCAAGTTCTCACCTTAGATGCTAGTGAGCTTCTGGCAAGGTAATAGGAAGCGGCGAGGCCCGTCACCCCTCCGCCCAGGACAGCTACTTTCAGCTGCATCGGAAGGAAATCTGAAAGGAGACAGGATGCGATCCAAGTTGGGTTTCCAAAAAATCCCGGGGAATCCCCCCAAACTGGATAAAAGTGGTTTTTCTTTTTCCTTCTCCTCTTCCCTTGCTACTCCTTCTCCTTCCTTCCTCCCTTCCTTCTTTCCTTCCACCCTTCCACTCCTCTCCCTTCCTCCTCCCCCTTGCTTCTCCTTCCTTCCTTCCTTCTTTCCTTCCTTCCTTGTCCTCCTTTCCTTCTCCTCTTCCCTTCCTCCTCCCCTTGTAACTCCTTCCTTCCTTCCCTTCCTTCTCCTCTTCCCTTGCTACTCCTTCTCCTTCCTTCCTTCCTTCTCCTCTTCCCCCTTCCTTCTTCCCCTTGCTACTCCTTCCTTCTTTCCTTCCTTGTCCTCCTTTCCTTCTCCTCTTCCCCCTTCCTCCTCCCCTTTGCTTCTCCTTCTTTCCTTCCTTCCTTGTCCTCCTTTCCTTCTCCTCTTCCGCCTTCCTCCTCCCCTTTGCTTCTCCTTCTTTCCTTCCTTCCTTGTCCTCCTTTCCTTCTCCTCTTCCGCCTTCCTCCTCCCCCTTGCTTCTCCTTCCTTCCTTCCTTCCCCTTCATCAGGTTTTCAAGAAGAGACTGGACAGCTAGAAAGAAAGAAAGAAACCAAACTAACTAACTAACTAAATAACTATTATTTGCACCTCTTATTATCATGGGCGAATAGGCAGCAATATGAAAGAAAGAAAGAAAGAAAGAAAGAAAGAAAGAAAGAAAGAAAGAAAGAAAGAAAGAAAGAAAGAAAGAAAGAAAGAAAGAAAGAAAGAAAGAGAAAGAAATCAAACTAACCAACCAAGTATTATTTCCACCTCTAATTATTAGATTCTCCCCTCCCTCGCACCCTCGGTCCCTCCTGCTAGGAGTCCATTTTACACACACACACAGTCTTAACTCTCTCATGGATCTTCCCTTTCTGAACCTTGCAGGCAGGGCGTTAATCTGTGAAGCTTTGGGGTTGCACCGATCCTGGATTGAATAATCCCTCTCCCATCCCTAATCCTAGATAAAATGCCTTTTTTCCCTGCCTTCCAACCCACCCAGAGGGGTCAATATCCACCTCCAGCAAGCTTTCCTCCTCCTCCCCCGCTTTTCCCTTCTCCTGACCCCAATTTTGCAAAAAAATAATCCCTCCTGCGTGCAAATCCCGCCTTTTCCAACTCTCGGGTGCATTCAGACGACCAGCGATGACACGCGTGTCGCGACCCCCCCCTCTAACCTGCTGTTCCCACGCCGAGCGAACTCAAGAGCTTCCAGTCCCCCCCCCCACCAAGGGCATCTGCGATGCGAGCTCCGCCCTCTACGGCCGGGATTGGTCGGAACGATAGATGACGTAACGCCTCCCTGATTGGACCGATGGCCTCCAATCGGAGGCCTCGCGAGGTGTGGGCGGGGCGTGGGCGGAGACTTCGGAATGTTGACGGAAGTGGTGAGAAATTGCATTGCGCAATTTTGATTTTCTTTTAGTCTCAAGACTTTTAATTTTAATTTAAAAAGAAAAAATTAAGCAAATCCACCAGATCTAATAAATTGAGCAATTTTTATTTTCTTTTATTCTCAAGACTTTTAATTTTAAAGAAATTTAAAAAAAATTTAATTAAGCAAATCGATCAGATCTAATAAAAGAGTTCCTACCGGTAATCTAACAAGAGATAAATTCATGAGGACTAGGATTTTTAGCTCCTTTTGACATGATCTTAAGGTGCGATTGCACAACACTGCAGGATTGTTGTGCGGTTTTGAATTATATTTGCGTTATAAATTAATACCGTTATTCATCATCTCGGTTCTTCTACTAGTTAAAGAATTATATTTTGGCTCACAAGAGTTTCCAATGAACCACCTGCTGCTGTCCCTATTCACTGAATGCTATTTTTAAAAAAATATTCAGGCCAGGACTATAGACTTCCTCTGTCACTGGAGGTTCTACATCCCGAGTGAACTTGTGTGCTAATTTGACCCCAATGAGGCGGTTCCGGATGGGTTGCAAGGACTACCGTAAATTCAGAATACAGGGATTTTTAAAAAATTTACTAATATCAATGAAATGATATTAAAAATTATTTTTATTAACTTTATATGCCTCGTATCTCGCTACCCGGTTTCAGAATTGCGCCGGAATTACTACAACCCCGTCCCCCCAATACACATGGACTCAGAGAAACAGACACACAAACACAGACTTTTATCCTAGAGCAGGGGTCAGCAACCTGCGGCTCTGGAGCCGCATGTGGCTCTTTCACCCCTCTGCTGTGGCTCCTTGTCACTCAAAATATGCATCACAATTGCCAATGTGCGACACATACCTGCACGCAATTTATTGAGCTTTCCAATCCCCGGTAGGCCAACCATGGATAAATCCAAGAAAAGAAAAGTTTTAGAAGAAAACAGAATGTTTAATTCAACTACATATGCTAGTTTTGTGGCTATTCAAGAAATAAGTCAGGCACGGAAGGGTTTTTGTGGCTCCCGGTGTTTTCTTTTCTGTGGGAAATGGGTCCAAATGGCTTAAGGTTGTTAAAGAGTGTTTTAATGTCCTGGGCATCCAACAATGGGATGGAAAATGGCAATTCTCACCGGCTGTTGAGCGTTGATGTCTTTCATGGAACCTCCACACTGAGATGCAGTCTATCTCACTTCATCAATTCCAGCAGAGCCAAGAGAGTGTTGTGTGTTTCACATCTGGTCAGAATGACTCCCCCCCTCTTCCAAGGTTTCCCTATCAATTAAAGGTAAAGGTTCCCCTTGCACATATGTGCTGGTCGTTCCTGACTCTAGGGGGCGGTGCTCATCTCCGTTTCAAAGCCGAAGAGCCAGCGCTGTCCAAAGACGTCTCCGCGGTCATGTGGCCGGCATGACTCAACGCCAAAGGCGCACGGAACGCTGTTCCCTTCCCACCAAAGGGGGTCCCTATTTTTCTACTTGCATTTTTTATGTGCTTTCGAACTGCTAAGTTGGCAGAAGCTGGGGCAAGGAACGGGAGCTCACCCCATTATGTGGCGTTCGGGACTCGAACCGCTGAACTGCCGACTTTTCGATTGACAAGCTCAGTGTCTTAACCACCGAGCCACCGAGTTTCCACTATATCAGTTAGAAAGTTCTATCAGCATTGGATTATTGCATCAGTTAAAACTCAGGGAATTCCCAGTTCCCAAATTCCTCCCAGGGACCCTCCCACAACTCAAAGACCCTTTTCAAAAAGCCGTTCCTTTTTCGGGACACGCCTCCCTCTCCCCCCAAAGAACCAAGACAACGCGAGGCATTTCCTTTTTTTTTTTTTTTTGTTAAATAAATTTATTCACAAAAAAGTTTCAATCTCTTCATTTTCTCTCAAGTCATCTACTGCAAAGGTACAACAACAAACCCTTCATTGTGTAGAAAGTTGTTAAAACCGAGTGCGACGCCCCAGTCTCTGACCGAGGGGTGGGGGACGGGGTGCGTCATAGCACACCGTAGTTTGGCCCTGAGGGTTGCGAGGGGGGGGAGCCAGGAAAGGAGGGAAGGAGGCGAAGAAAGGGAAGAAAAAAAAACAAACAACGGATGCGCGGACAAGGAAAAAAGCCGCTTCGCTTCACATCGTCTATCCAATCCTCATTTTTCCCCCCCCCACAAAATCTTTTTTTTTTTTCCTCTCCCCCTTCTAATCTTAAAACTCTGGCGGGATTCAGGAGCGAAGGAAAAACTCCACAGAGGCAAGAGGAAATAAAAATAAAACTTTTTTTTTTAAAAAAAGCCAAAAGAAATCTGAATTAAAAAAAAAAAACAAAAACCGGTAGGAAACCGAAGCGGAGATCCAGCCTTTGGGAGAAACAAACCTCACGCGGGTAATTGCTTCTTGGGTTTTATTAATTCTGTTTTTTTTTCCCCCACCGCTTTTTTTTTTTCTTTCTTCCTTTTCTCTGAAGGTTAAAAAGAGCCACGAGCCAAGTCTCTGAGGTAAAGAGGGGGCTTCGTGGTCGAAAAGGGCTGGAAATCAATACTTCTTTTTTTTCCTTCCTTCCTTTTTACGGTTTCTTCCAGTGCAAGTCTTCCAACTCGTAGAAAAGTACGTAACCTTCGCTGGAGGGGACCTGGTTCTCGTTGATCGGGGACACCCTGTGGAAAAGAGCGGGGGGAGGGGGGAGAGTTAATACAGGTAGTCCTCGATTTACGATCACAATTCAGCCCAAAATTCCTTTTGTTAAGGGAGACATTTGTTTTGTTTTTATTTTATTTTTAATTTAATCTCTCTATATATAAAGGGATGTATGTGTGTATGTTCCAGCATTACTCTGGAACGCCTCGAGCAAATTCAACCAAACTTGGTACATAGGTGACTTACCCTCTGGAGACAAACACTGTGGGGGTAAGACACCCCTAAGAATCCTCGGTGTGTGTTTGTGTGTGTGTGTGTGTGTGTGTGTGTGTGTGTGTGTGTGTTCCAGCATAACTCTGGAACGCCTTGAGCAAATTCAACCAAACTTGGTGCACAGATGACTAAACTCTCTGGAGAGAAATACTGTGGGGGTAAGACACCCCCTTGAGGTGTGTGTTCTGTTAAGATACAGGTTGTTGTGTCTTAAAATGGCCTCTACTGGACTGCCTTAAAACGGCTTCTACTGTACAGCACAGTGGAGACAGCTCTTAAGCGAATTCTGCCCCATTTTACGACTTTCCTTGCCACAGTTGTTAAGCGAATCATTGCAGTCGTTTATTTATTTATTTATTGGTTCAATTTATATGCCACCCTTCTCCGGAGACTCAGGGCGGCTAAGGGTGTTAAGTTGGTAACACGATTGTTAAGTGAATCTGGCTTCCCCCTTGACTTGGCTTGTCAGAAGGTTGTTACGTCTAGGACTACCTCTAATTTGATGTATTTCGTTTCTCCACACGTCGCTGAGAACTCCCACCCAAGTTTCAACTGTTTATGTGCAACATTTAAATTCCACACGCAGGCTTACCGGGAATCGTTAAAGACACGCCAGCCGGATTGATCCTTACAGAAGGCTGTGTAATGACCGTAGTGGACACTTCCGGAGTGGTTGCACAAGGCGTACAGGTTATATACGGGGGTGCCTTCAAAAGAGAGAAAACGGTGTGTGACGTACACGGATCAGAGGTGGGTTTCAGCAAGTTTTGACCAGTTCTGGAGAACCGGTAGCGGAAATTTTGAGTAGTTCGGAGAACTGGTGTCAGCAGGCCAAGCTGAGGCTGACAACTGGTAGTAAAAATTCTGATTGGCCCCGCCCCCATCTATTCTCTGCCTCCCAAGTCCCTCAAGACGACGCTCTAGGGCACTGCATGCCAAAATGACTACACACAAAGACAAGTTTATCCCCCACGCCATCACCCTGCTAAACAACTAATTCCCACAACACTGTCCTTATCCTTCTCATCTTTCCTATTGCCTAATTCCTTTAGCATCTTATGACTATCATTTGTGTTTGTATCATTTATGATGAATTTATCTTATGATTATGACCATGATTTATCACTTGTTGCTTGTATGTACACTCAGAGCATAGGCTCCAAAGACAAATTTCTTGTGTGTCCAATCACACTTGGCCAATAAAGAATTCTATTCTACTCTACTCTACTCTATTCTACTCTATTCTCTATTCTATTCTATTTTTTATTCTACTCTATTCTATTCCTATTCTATTCTAAACTCTTATTCTATTTATTCTATTTCTATTCCTATTCTATTCTAAACTCCTATTCTATTCTATTCTGAATCCTGTTCTATTCTATTCTATTCTATTCTATTCTCTATTCTATTCTATTCTATATCTATCCTATCCTATCCTATCCTATCCTATCATCTATTCTATTCTATTCTATTCTAATTCTTATTCTATTCTAAACTCTTATTCTATTCTATTTTATTCTATTCTGAATCCTATTCTATTCTGAATCCTATTCTATTCTATTCTGAATCCTATTCTATTCTATTCTATTCTATTCTATATCTATCCTATCCTATTATCTATTCTATTCTATTCTATTCTATTCTAATTCTAATTCTTATTCTATTCTAAACTCTTATTTTATTCTATTTTATTCTATTCTGAATCCTATTCTATTCTATTCCTATTCTAAACTCCTATTCTATTCTCTTCTGAATCCTATTCTATTCTATTCTTATTCTAAACTCCTATTCTATTCTATTCTATTCTATTCTATTCTATTCTATTCTATTCTATTCTTATTCTATTCTAAACTCTTATTCTGTTCTATTTTATTCTATTCTTATTCTATTCTAAACTCTTATTCTATTCTATTTTATTCTATTCTGAATCCTATTCTATTCTGAATCCTATTCTATCCTATTCTATTTTATCCTATTCTATTTTGTTCCTATTCCATCCCATCCCATCTCTATTCTATTTCTTCTCTATTCTCTGTTCTCTTCTCTTCTTTCCCACTGTAATTCTAGCCTATTCTTATTCTTAGCCAATGAAGAAATCTATTCTATAAAAAAAAAAAAATACCCAGAAAGAATTCGTTCCCAATTCAAGAGATGACTTACCGGCCTTTTCGCTGGCAAACTCCTTCAGGTTGAGTTGCTGGAGGGGGAAATCCACATAAACAGAGCATTTCTTAATGGAATAGCGGGTGGTGGAAAACCGGTTGAGATCTGAGAAAACCGGAGGTCAAGGAGGGGATAACTCGCGGCTTTGCCAAAGTTGATTTTTTTTTAGGCAGCCCATCTCGCTGACTCCGGAGGGGGAAGGGGGTGTTTACAACACGTCACCTTTCTCCCTCTTTCTCCTGCATTTTCTTTCCTCAAAAAAGCAGGAGGGACAGAGAAGCAAATAATGGGAAAGGATACGTAGCACGAGGATACGGGGGAAACGCTGGATGGTCAGCTTCTTGGTGCTTCGGGTCCTTTGTCGGCATTTGTCACATACCTAGGGAGAGAGAGACAGAGACGGAGAGGAGGAGGGGAGGAGAGAGAGAGAGAAAAGTGAGAGAGAGAGAAAAGAGAGGAGAGAGAGAAAAGAGAGAGAGAGACAGGAGAGGAGACAGAGAGAGAGAGAGAGAGAGAGAAAAGTGAGAGAGAAAAGAGAGGAGAGAGAGAGAAAAGAGAGAGAGAAAAGAGAGAGAGAGACAGGAGAGGAGAGAGAGAGAGAGAGAAAAGAGAGGAGAGAGAGAAAAGAGAGAGAGAAAAGAGAGAGAGAAAAGAGAGAGAGACAGGAGAGGAGACAGAGAGAAGAGAGAGAAAGAAAACAGAGAGAGAAAAGAGAAAGGAGAAAGAGACAGGAGAGGAGACAGATTGAGAAAGAGAGAGAAAAGTGAGAGAGAAGGAGAGAGAAGAGAGCGAAAAGAGAGAGAGAAGAGAGGTAGAAAGAGAGAAGGACAGAGAGAGAGAGAGAGAGAAAAGAGAGAGGAGAGAGAGACAGGAGAGGAGACAGACAGAGAGAGAGAAAGGAGACAGAGAGAGAGAAAAGAGAGAGAAAAAGAGAGAAGAGACAGAAAAGAGAGAGAGAGAGACAGGAGAGGAGACAGAGAGAGAAAGGAGAGAGAGAGAGAGAGAAAAGAGAGTAAGTTTGGCTTGGTATAAATCCTGTAGAAATGGTTACAGGTAGTCCTCGATTTACGACCACAAATGTACCCAACATTTCCGTTGCTAAGCGAAACAGTTTTACCCCATTTTATGACCTTGCTTGCTACATTTTTCAGTGCTGTTGTAACTTCGAACGGTCGTTTTAAATCAAGGGTTGTATAAACGTGAGGACTACCGGTAGATTCCTAAATCCCACAGGCTGAAATTTCCTCGGGCACGCAGTGAGGAGGATGAGGAGGAAGGAGAAGGGAAAGTTTACCGGCGCGTTTTCAGAATCCAGCTCTTCTTCTTTGGTGAAAAGCTTGAAGCAGTCGAGCAGGGAGACCTTCCCACCGGCGAATCCTTTCTGCGTGAACGCAAACAGAGCATTCGGTTAGAAATACCCTTTCTGCCTCGCCATCTACGTAACCAGATGATGTTACTTAGCTGGGTCATGAAACGTCTGCGAGAAAACCCACCCAGCTCAGAGAGTACCAAGGATTCACTTCAACCCGGACCTACAAATATTCTCCTTTATTGGTATCAATTCACTGAGTTGGTCTCTTTTCTTGCAGACGTTTCATGACCCAGCTAGATAATATCATCAGTGCTCTGAGCTGTTGCTTTCCCATTTATCAAATATATTTCAACCGGCCATCAAAAATCTGGGCAATAAAGCAGGGATGGTGGCGAGACGTCCTTTACAAGAGGTCCCCCTTTCCCTCCTGCCCTCCCGCCCATCCGAACCAATGATCAACCTTCTGGACTGAACGGATCAGCAAGGCTGCCCTGCCGCGATCCCTTTGGGATCTCACCTTGGGGATAGGCAGGGAGAGGTCGCAGAAAACCTCGAACGTGGTGGACCGATAGCCGCAGGCCTGACACTTGAGGCAGCTCTTCAACTGGCCAACGAAGAGATCTGGTGGGGGGGAAAAGAGAGAGGGGGGGGACGAGAGAGAGAAGGGAAAGGAGGTTCTTTACGACAAGGGTCAGCATGGAAACTTTATAGAGGAGCGGTGACCAACGGGTGGTCCGTTGGTCACCGCTGGAGAAAAATTTGGTGGTCCACAGAAAAATTATTTGCATTTTTTAATATCGCACTAAATCAGGGGTCCTCAAACTACGGCCCCTGGGATGGATACATGCAATGAACGTTTGTGTTGCTGCAGAGAGTCTCCCCCTTCGGGGTCTTTTTGTGTCGGTCGGAGGGGGGCAGAAATCCCGACTTGGGGTCTGCTTCGGTCTCCTGGTGTGGGGCTTTGGGCAAAGACTGGAGGGAAGAGCCGCTGGTGGTGAAGAGCCGGAGGGCTCCGTTCCAGTGGGACAGCCTCATGGCCTGGAACTGGCTGATCATCTCAGCCCGCTGAGCCTCCTTTATTGCTGGCTGGAGAATTCTGGGAGTTGGAAATCCATAAGTCTTAAAAGCTACCAAGTTTGAAGACTTCTGGTTTAAGTCTTTTTTTTTTTTTTAGTCTTTTAGTCTTTTAGCTTTTAATTTGTCAATGGGTTTTAATTTGAATTGTTTTAAATTTGGGCCAAAGTATGTAATTCTTTTCATCATTTTAAATGTTGCATTGGTATGTGTTTAATTTTGGCTGTGCACCGCCCTGAGTCCACTAGGAGAAGGGCGGTATACAAATTGAATAAAATAAATAAAATAAATAAATAGGTCTTAAGTTATGAGTTAGCAAGAGCCATGGTGGCGCAGTGGTTAGAATGCAGTACTGCAGGCTACGTCTGCTGACTGCCGGCTGCCTGCAATTTGGCAGTTCGAATCTTCACCAGGCTCGAGGTTGACTCAGCTTTCCATCCTTCTGAGGTGGGTAAAATGAGGGCCCAGATTGTTGCGGGGCAAGAGGCTGACTCTGTAAACCGCTTAGAGAGGGTTGGTAAATCACTGTGAAGTGATATATAAGTCTTAAGTGCTATTGCTATTTTCCAGAGTTAGGACTGTTCCATCAGCCCCATGATCACATGGTCAAAATTCATGGACTTGGCAACTGATCTATGACGGTCACAGCATCCTGTGATCCTCTTTTGCGACCTTCCGACGAGCAAAGTTGATGGGACAAGCAGGGTTCACCTTAACAACCGGGTTACTAGCTTAACAACGGCGGCGAGTCCCCTGTGCAGCTGTGGCCAGAAAGGTCGTAAAACTCACTTAACAACTGCTTCGTGTAGTAACAGAAATGTTGGGCTCAATGGTGGTCGTACATCGAGGATTACTTGTAGTTTGAGAGCTTGGCAAGCGGCTCGCATTGGCAGCCATTGGCAGCATACCTGAAGTCACGTGACCGCATTTTGGAGGGTGGGGTTTCTTGGTTTTTTTTTTTTTTTTTTTTGCCGGTTTGTTTTCAATGGAGGGAGGGTCTGCTCACCTACAATTTTGCTGTCTTCTCTTTCCAAGTAACGTTTCCACATCTGGTTAGCTTGCTCATCGTCACTGGAAAAAGAGCAGGAAAAAAAAAAAGAAAATGAGAAAAGGGAAGGAAGGAAGGGAAAAAAAGAAGGAAGGAGATGGAAGGAAGGAAAAAAAGGAAGGAAAAAAGGAAGGAAAAAAGAAAGGAAGGAGATGGAAGGAAGGAAAAAAAGGAAGGAAGGAAGGAAGGAAGGAAGGAAGGAAGGAAGGGTGATTGAGGGCCAAAATGGAGTTCCTATTTTGTGTCATTTAAAGGATTGTATCATTAAAGGGACAGACGGATGGAGGGACGGAAGGAAGGAAAAAAAGGAAGGAAGGAAGGAAAAAAAGGAAGGAAAGAAGGAAGGAAAAAAGAAAGGAAGGAGATGGAAGGAAGGAAGGAAAAAAAGGAAGGAAGGAAGGAAAAATGGAAAAAAGGGAGGAAGGAAGGGAGGGAGGGAGGGTGATTGGGGGCCAAAATGGAGTTCTTATTTTGTGTCATTTACACAAATTTATTTTGTGTCATTTAAAGGATTGTATCATTAAAGGGACAGACGGACGGACAGACAGAAGGAAGGAAAAATGGAAGGAAGGAAGGAAAAAAAGGAAGGAAGGAAGGAAGGAAGGAAGGAAGGAAGGAAGGAAGGGTGATTGGGGGCCAAACTGGAGTTCTTATTTTGTGTCATTTACACAAATTTATTTTGTGTCATTTAAAGGATTGTATCATTAAAGGGACGGACGGACGGACAGACAGAAGGAAGGAAAAATGGAAGGAAGGAAGGAAAAAAGGAAGGAAGGAAAAATGGAAGAAAGGAAGGAAGGAAGGAAGGAAGGAAGGAAGGAAGGAAGGGTGATTGGGGGCCAAAATGGAGTTCTTATTTTGTGTCATTTACACAAATTTATTTTGTGTCATTTAAAGGATTGTATCATTAAAGGGAAGGAAGGAAGGAAGGAAGGGTGATTGGGGTCCAAAAGGACCAAAACTAAATGTGTCATGTAGTTATTTTGTGTTTGTGTTATTTTGTGTCATTGTATCACTTGAAGCAAAGGAAAACTTTCATTGCTTTGATGTTCAGGTTTTGAAGACAAGAAAACCGAAAGCGATTCATTTTATTTTTTTAAGAAAAAGAACTGATAATTTGTTTGTTTTAGGAAAAGTTTAAAAAATAGACAATGATACAAAAGAAAACCAGCTCACTACAAAAAAAACAGAACAGGAAAAAAACTTGGCAATGAAGTCAATAGGCCATATCAAATATATAAAGCTGATACGGAAAGGCAAACAGATACAAAGAAGAAATATATACAAAAAATATAAAAACTAAGTAAAAAGGGGTTTAAAAAAACCCCCTATGTATTAACAAGGCAAAGGAAAAGATGCTATATTAAAAAAAAAAACAGCATTTACCAATTTATCAAACAATAAACCATATCTGAAAAATTCACATTACAAAAGGGGGGGGGAATTGTCTACTGTTATAAAATGTCAGGAAATCTGTGCCGAAGGGAACGAAGAACAGTGCAGCGGCGACGCCAACCAATAAATCAAAACCGATTCTTCTGTTGAAAGGCGCAAATAAATATTCCGTTTCTGGTCCTGGCTCACCTCAAAGTTTCGGATTCCTCTAGTACCGACGGCCACTTGGCATCGGAGAGAATGCAGGGACTTTTACGGCCCTTCCGGTTGATCTCCACGTGGAGTCGGTCCATGAGGAACTTCAAAAACTCCTGAGCGTCTTGCTGGCTAGAAAGAAAAGAGGGAAAGAGTCACAAACTGGCCTGTTTTTCCAATTTGTGAGATAACACAACTTCTGGACAAAAGAATTAGATCGTAAATCCTTCAAGGAAATTCGGAAATTTCATAGCTAGGAAGTAAAGGACCTGGCCTCTGATATAGGACAGCAGTGTTTCCCATATCTTAGCCATTTTAAGATGGCTGGGGGATTCTGGGAGTCGAAGTCCACCCATCTTAAAGCAGGCTGGCTGGAGGATTCTGGGAGTCGAAGTCCACCCATCTTAAATCAGGCTGGCTGGGGGATTCTGGGAGTCGAAGTCCACCGATCTTAAAGCAGGCTGGCTGGGGGATTCTGGGAGTTGAATTCTACCCCTTTTAAAGCAAGTTGGCTGGGGAATTCTGGGAGTCGAAGTCCACCCATCTTAAAGCAGGCTGGCTGGGGAATTCTGGGAATGGAAGTCCACCCATCTTAAATCATGCTGACTAGGGAATTCTGGGAATGGAAGTCCACCCATCTTAAATCATGCTGACTAGGGAATTCTGGGAATGGAAGTCCATCCATCTTAAATCAAGCTGACTAGAGAATTCTGGGAATGGAAGTCCACCCATCTTAAAGCAGGCTCACTAGGGAATTCTGGGAATGGAAGTCCATCCATCTTAAATCAAGCTGACTAGAGAATTCTGGGAATGGAAGTCCACCCATCTTAAATCATGCTGACTAGGGAATTCTGGGAATGGAAGTCCATCCATCTTAAATCAAGCTGACTAGGGAATTCTGGGAATGGAAGTCCACCCATCTTAAATCATGCTGACTAGGGAATTCTGGGAATGGAAGTCCATCCATCTTAAATCAAGCTGACTAGAGAATTCTGGGAATGGAAGTCCATCCATCTTAAAGCAGGCTGACTAGGGAATTCTGGGAATGGAAGTCCATCCATCTTAAATCATGCTGACTAGGGAATTCTGGCAATGGAAGTCCACCCATCTTAAAGCAGGCTCACTAGGGAATTCTGGGAATGGAAGTCCACCCATCTTAAAGCAGGCTCACTAGGGAATTCTGGGAATGGAAGTCCACCCATCTTAAAGCAGGCTCACTAGGGAATTCTGGGAATGGAAGTCCATCCATCTTAAATCATGCTGACTAGAGAATTCTGGCAATGGAAGTCCATCCATCTTAAATCATGCTCACTAGGGAATTCTGGGAATGGAAGTCCACCCATCTTAAAGCAGGCTCACTAGGGAATTCTGGGAATGGAAGTCCATCCATCTTAAATCATGCTCACTAGGGAATTCTGGGAATGGAAGTCCATCCATCTTAAATCATGCTGACTAGAGAATTCTGGCAATGGAAGTCCATCCATCTTAAATCATGCTCACTAGGGAATTCTGGGAATGGAAGTCCACCCATCTTAAAGCAGGCTCACTAGGGAATTCTGGGAATGGAAGTCCACCCATCTTAAAGCAGGCTCACTAGGGAATTCTGGGAATGGAAGTCCACCCATCTTAAATCATGCTGACTAGAGAATTCTGGGAATGGAAGTCCATCCATCTTAAATCATGCTCACTAGGGAATTCTGGGAATGGAAGTCCACCCATCTTAAAGCAGGCTTACTAGGGAATTCTGGGAATGGAAGTCCACCCATCTTAAAGCAGGCTCACTAGGGAATTCTGGGAATGGAAGTCCACCCATCTTAAAGCAGGCTCACTAGGGAACTCTGGGAATGGAAGTCCATCCATCTTAAATCATGCTGACTAGAGAATTCTGGGAATGGAAGTCCACCCATCTTAAAGCAGGCTGGGTGGGGGAATTCTGGGAGCTGAAGTCTCCCCTTCGTAACACGGCTAAGGTTGGGAAACACTGTACCACAGGTTTGTAAGATTTGTACCTTTTGCCACTAGTGAGCGTTAGGAGAAATAAGTTGGCCGTTACAAGGTTAGGAGACACCGCCTCACCTGTATCCTGTAAAAGATGGGACGTATTTCTGAAAGACGGACTTGAAGCGGCTGGGGTTGGCGGCCTCGGTGGTATCGGGGTGCCACAACGTGGCGATGACATCTGCCAAGGCTGGAAAGAAGGGGGGACACACCCACTGGTCAGTCTCCCTGCCTTCTGATTCCAGCTGGTGCAAAAGATCCCACAGCGTGGCCTTTTCTATTTTTATCCCTAATTCACTCGGTCAGTAAGTGAACAGACTAAGTCTGCCCTTCCGTACATCCCGCTGAGGATTAATTCCTAAAGCGTTTTGACCCGAGAGGGACTTTAATTTTAATTGGTGACACAACTGTACTCTCTCTCCCCTCTCCCTCCCTCCCTTCCTCTGTCTCTCCCTCTCTTTCTCTCTCTCTCTCTCTCCTTCCCTCTTTCTCTCTCTCTCCTTTCCTCTTTTCTTTCCTTTCTCTCTCCTTCCCTTTCTTTCCCTCTCTCTCTCTCCCTCCCTCTGTCTCTCTTTTTCTTTCTCTCTCCTTCCCTCTTTCTCTTTCCCTCTCTCTCCCTCCCTCCCTTCCTCTGTCTCTCCCTCTCTTTCTTTCTCTCTCTCTCCTTCCCTCTTTTCTTTCCTTTCTCTCTCCTTCCCTTTCTTTCCCTCTCTCTCTCTCCCTCCCTCTGTCTCTCTTTTTCTCTCCCTCCCTCTCTCGTTCTCTTTCCCTCTCTCCCTCCCTCCCTGTCTCTCCCTCTCTTTCTTTCTCTCTCTCTCTCCTTCCCTCTTTCTCTTTCTCTCTCTCTCCTTTCCTCTTTTCTTTCCTTTCTCTCTCCTTCCCTTTCTTTCCCTCTCTCTCTCCCTCCCTCTGTCTCTCTCTTTTTCTCTCCCTCCCTCTCTCTTTCTCTTTCCCTCTCTCCCTCCCTCCCTTCCTGTCTCTCCCTCTCTTTCTTTCTCTCTCTCTCTCCTTCCCTCTTTCTCTTTCTCTCTCTCTCCTTTCCTCTTTTCTTTCCTTTCTCTCTCCTTCCCTTTCTTTCCCTCTCTCTCTCCCTCCCTCTGTCTCTCTCTTTTTCTCTCCCTCCCTCTCTCTTTCTTTCTCTCTCCTTCCCTCTTTCTTTCCCTCTCTCTCCCTCCCTCTTTCTCTCCCTCCCTCTGTCTCTCCCTCTCTTTCTCTCTCTCTCCTTCCCTCTTTCTCTTTCCCTCTCTCTCTCTCCCTCCCTGTGTTTCTATCTCTCCCCCTTTTTCTCTCTCTCCTTCCCTCTTTCCCTCCTTTTCCCTCCCTTTTCTTTCCTTTCTCTCTCCTTCCCTTTCTCTTTCCCTCTCTCTCCCTCCCTCTTTCTCTCTCTCTTTCCCTTTCCCTCTCTCTCTCTCTCCCTCCCTCTTTCTTTCTCTCTTTCCCTCTTTCTCTCTCTCCTTCCTTCCCTCCCTCCCTCTTTCTTTTCTTTCTTTCTTTCTCTCTCTCCTTCTCTTTGTAATGAATAGTATAGGGTCTCCTGTATTGGTGACACAACTGTACTCCCTCCCTCCCTCTGTTTTCTCTCTCTCCCCCTTTCTTTCTTTCTTTCTTTCTTTCTTTCTCTCTTTCTCTTTCTTTCCCTCTCTCTCTTTCTCTCTCCCTCTTTCTCTCTCTCCTTCCCTCTCTTTCTCTCCCTCTTTCTTTCTTTCTTTCTTTCTCTTTCTCTCTCTCTCTCCTTCTCTCTTTCTCTTTCCCTCTCTCTCTCTCCCTCTCATTTATTGAGAGAGCAGGGGCATTCACTGGAGAAAGCAATTATTCCTGAAAGTATTCTGTATCAAAGAATAGGACACTCCCGCCTGCGAACGGTTTCACCGAGGCCTGAGATAGTTTTCCTTTCATTGTGGGCTTCCCAACAGAGTGGCTGCCATCAGTGGACTAGGCAGCAGAGAAACGTTAACAAATAAAAATAAAATCAAATAAAAAAATATCCCCACTGACGCATGGCCTCGGCGACCCTCGGCGAGCAAACACGCGCCTGCAAAAGGAAGCTCAGAGAGCACCACGGTTTAACCTCTTGAGCCCTTTGCAAAGCGGTGGGACTTAAATTTGCAACCCGAGGCTAAAAACAGCCCACAAGGGGACCGAGGGACAGGATTGCCCTGGCATTAAGGCCTCTAATTATACCCTTTAAAACCGTCCGGCGTGCTTATATAATCGTGGCCTGCAAGACTCGGGATTAAGCTTCCCCGGAGACCGATATAGCTCTCTTGCTTTGCAATGTGGTTAGGTAACTTCCCTGTATTTACGAGCCGGAGAAATAGAGCGGGAGGGGGGGGAGGACCTGGCGCCACGCCCTTTTCTTTTACCTTCTGTCAATTCCTGCTGGGTCCGGAGCGTACAAGGTTGTTCCTGCCGAAATTCCCGACGGAGGCAATAGTCCCGTAAAGGCTTGGTGCTGCTCAGGCATTGTAACACCGCGTTCATGAAGCACTGGGAGGGAAGGAGGGAGGGAAAAAAAAGGCGAGGTGAGGTCCCTTCATTGCAGTTCAACGGTACATAAAAAAGATAAAAAATTTTACGGGAGGACGACAGTGGGAAGAACGCAAAGGACCGCTCTCTTCGGCTTCACCCTTTTCCCCCTTCCCGCCCCTCTGGCATCTCGGAAAGGAGGAAGGACTGAGTGCCAAAGGAACCATCTTGTCAACCTTGAAGCTGGCCTGACGGGAGCCATTTTTTTGACCACTTCACACTGGAGCTGAGGGATAAAGGGGGGGGCTGGAATTGAGATAGAGGGGACCGTATAGCCCACAGGGTGTCAAACTCAAGGCCTGGGGGCTGGATCTGGCCCTGCGGGCTGCTTAGATTTTCCAAAGCACCAGAAGGCAGGACAAGACCCGACTCTCAGCTGATTTGCTCTCAGCTGTTTTGCGCAGGGCTCTGCTGCTTGCTGCAAAGAGGTAAATTGCTGGAGCGGATTGTTTTTTTCCTTGTGCTAATCAAGCTGAAAATGAAACTGAAAGTAAAGCAGGCTGTTTGCTGTAAAGAGGCAAAATTGCACCGAGGCAGAGGGAGATTTCTTTTTCTTCTTTTCCTCACCAAAAAAGGTAGGTGCATTTTATACTCCGGTGCATCTTATACTCCGAAAAATACGGTATTTAATTTACAGATGGGGGTTTTTTTTTGGTATTGTTTTTTTTTTTTTTTTGTCTTTTTAAGATTGTAAACCTCCCAGAGTTACCCTGCGGTAAGATGGTTCGCCCACAAATTTTACAAATAAGTAAATAAAATATGTTTACCAAACTTCCAACTTCCTCCATATTAGGATGTCCTCATGGAAGCAAAATCTGACCTATCCCCAGATATTTAAGAAATCTTTTGCCTGGCAAAAGGGAGGGAGGGAGAGTGGAGGGAAGGAGACATGCCTGACAATTTCTCGCTTACCGTGTTGCCAAGGTTGCGTAGACCTATGTGGCCGGAGCCTAGCAGGAGTGTGTGATGTGTCTAAGGGAAACAAAAAACAAAGAGAGAATGAACAGATGACAGCTTCGTTGGGGCAGCTTGTATAATGAGGTAGTTTGATTCACGTCCCCGCATTATGTGGACTAGAAGCCTATTTATGAATAGAACAATAAAACGGTCCAAGGCAGGTGAAGGTAGCTGTCTTAGCCAGATTGTGTGAAGATACCCTACAACACACTCTGGGTTGCACACTGCTGCCGCCCGCCTTAGGTGTTCCTTGCTGAAGCTGCCTCAAACAAAACAGAAAAAACAGGATATCAAGAGTTGGAAGGGGCCTTAGAGGTCTTCTAGACTAACCCTCTGCTTAAGCAGGAAACCTTATCCCGTTTCAGGCAAATGGTTCCCCAAACTCTTCTTGAAAACCTCCAGTGATGGGGAAGGACGGACGGAAGGATGGAAGGATGGAAGGAAGGAAGGAAGGAAGGAAGGAAGGAAGGAAGGAAGGAAGGAAGATGAGCAGATAAATAGATGGATCGAAGGAAAGATGGATGGATGGATGGATGGATGGAAGGAAGGAAGGAAGATGAGTAGATAAATAGATGGATCGAAGGAAAGATGGATGGATGGATGGAAGGAAGGAAGATGAGTAGATAAATAGATGGAACGAAGGAAAGATGGATGGATGGATGGAAGGAAGGAAGGAAGGAAGATGAGTAGATGGATCGAAGGAAAGATGGATGGATGGATGGATGGATGGATGGATGGATGGATCGAAGGAAGGAAAGAAGGGTAGATAAAATAGATGGATCGAAGGAAAGATGGAAGGAAGGAAGGGAGGGAAAAAAGGAAGGAAAGAAAAAAGGAAAGAAGGAAGGAAGGAAGGAAGGGAGGGAGGGAGGGAGGGAGGAAAGAAGGATAGTAGAACAACAGAGTAACAGAGTTGGAAGGGGCCTTTGAGGTCTTCTAGTCCAACCCCTGCTCAAGTAGGAGACCCTATTCTATTCATTAAAAAATGGTTGTCCAATCTCTTCTTAAAAACCTCCAGTGATGGGGAAGGAAGGAAGGAAGGAAGGAAGGAAGGAAGGAAGGAAGGAAGGAAGGGTAGATAAATAGATGGATCGAAGGAAAGATGGAAGGAAGGAAGGGAGGGAAAAAAGGAAAAAAGGAAGGAAAAAAGGAAGGAAGATGAGTAGATAAATAGATGGATCGAAGGAAAAAAGGAAGGAAGGAAGGATAGTAGAACAGCAGAGTAACAAAGTTGGAAGGGGCCTTTGAGGTCTTCTAGTCCAACCCCTTCTCAGGTAGGACACCCTATACTATTTTTTACAAATGGCTGTCCAATCTCTTCTTAAAAACCTCCAGCAATGAAGCACTGATGATGTTACCCAGTTGGCTCATGAGACGTCTGCAAGCAGACCACCAAGCTCAGAGAGGCACCAAGGACCCCCACAGCCCTTTTCTTCCCCCACAATCCCCTCTCTTTCTCTCTCTTCTAGCACTGATGCTGTTACCTAGTTGGGTCACAAGACGTCGGCAAGAAAACCACCAAGTTCAGAGAGCACCAAGGAGCCCCTCATTTCAACCCTGAGCGAGAAATATTCTCTTCTACGGATATTTCCTAGTTGTTACCTTGTTGGTCATCAGCAGAAGTCCCATCATTGCCGTATGGACGACTGACTCGGAGATGTCTGTCCCTCGACCATTAAGTTTGCCCTTGGCACATAAGGTGCGGTGTAATTTTTGAGGCAGTTCCACCAAGGTGGCACCCTGGACCTCCGGCATCGCTCCGGTTGGGACCCTAGAAGCCGGCTAAGGGTGCTATGCCTCGTTCCCGTTCAGCGGCGAGTGAAAAAGAAGCCGCCGAGCGCTCCCGCCTGCCTCTATAAGCCATCAGCTTATGAGCCAATCCCCTTTTCTCCCAGCTATTCTTGGCAATTCTGGAGGCTCACCGCCATGGGATTAATTAGCAGAGCGGGCTACTTGAGAGACCCGGGGCGGCTCGAGAGAACGACGGAGCCAGAGAGAGAGAGAGAAAATAAAATTAAAAAAAAACACAAAAAAATCCAGCACAAACGGCAGGAAGGCGATGGCAACAAGGAGCACGTTTCTGGGAGACCCAGATAAGGCCTAAAACGAATCTGGAAAAGCCCAATTTTTTGGAGGGTGGGGGGAAAATCAAAAGGAAGGTTTCTTATTTCCCCGGGCAATTGCCCCCCAAAGGAGACACAGGCACAGAGGGTCCTCGACTTACAACCGTTTTGAATGAGGAAGGCCCTGAAAAAAAAAGGGACTCGGGCTTATAACCATCAACACGTCCGGAGGTGGAATTCAGAAATTTTAGCAACCGGTTCTCTGCCTGGTTGTTGGGTGGGCGTGGCCATGGTGGGCGTGGCCTACTCAGCCTCCTTCAACACGGGGTGGGTGGATGGAAGGTTGCCCTCCCCAGGCTCCGGAGGCATTCCTCAAGCCTCTGGGAGGACGAAAACGGCCTCCACCAGGCTCCGGAGGTGTTCGTTTCTGGACTTCTGGAACTTCGGGTAAGCCAGTTTTTTTGCCCTCCCCAGGCTCCAGAGGCTTTTCTTGAGCCTCCGGGATGGTGAAAATGGCCTCCACCAGGCTCTGGAGGCCGGAAACGGGCCCGTTATTTTGAGTTGCTGAACTTCCGGTAGGCCCGTTTTTTCCCCTCCCAGAGTCTCCGAGTGGGCCCTAAAATTACCTGGCATCCAAAACGGGATGCATGGAGACTCCTGGGAGGGGAGGCGGGGTCAGCCAGTCCTTGTAACTACCGGTTCTGCGAACTAGAGAAAAATGAAAATCCGTCCGAAACGGCTGAATCACACCCCCGATACACATCCCTCTGGTTACAGGATCAAAATTTGGGCACTTGGTAAGCGGTGTGGGTTTTTGACAAATAAGACAGGCAGTCCTCGACTTGCAACAGGTTCGCTTAACGACGCTGATGCTATAGGGAGCACATTGTGACTTGGGTAAGGGGGAAAAAAATGCCACCAAGAGAGAACTTATATTATAGATATAGGCACACCTGCTACATTTACCAACGAACAAGTTAATCCGAAAAAGGATAAAACTTGAAGTGACGGTTGGAAGTTCCGACGGCGCTGAAAAAAGGAACTTATGACCAGTTTTCACACTTACGACCATTCTAGCATCCCCATGGTCAGGTGATCAAAATTCGGAAGCTCAGCAACTGACTCATATTCCAAGGGGGAAGAAGCCAGATTCAACTGCAGTGATTCACTTAACAACTGTGGCAAGAATGGTCGTAAAATGGGGGCAAAACTCACTAAACAACTGCTTCGCTTAGCAACATAAAGTTTGGGGCTCCATTGTGGTTGGAAGTCGAGGACTACCTGACGGTCGTGGGTGACCTTCCCAACTGAAAACATCAACAGGGGAAGCCAGAATCTGCTTAACGATGATGGGATTCACTTAACAACCATGGGCAGACGAGGTCTCAAAAATCGGGCGCAATTCGCTGAACGACATTGAGCAACGGTAGTTCCAGTTGTTACCCCAGATGTTGGACAACCACTTGTGTGATTAAGACAGTTAGAACAATTAATCAGTGGAACAACTTGCCACCAGGAGTTGTGAATGCTCCAACATTGGAAATTTTTAAGAAAAAAATTGGGTAACCATTTGTCTGAAGTGGTGGAGGGTTTCCTGCCTAGGCAGGGGGCTGGACTAGAAGACCTCCAAGGTCCCTTCCAACTCTGTTATTCTATTCTAGTCCCAAAGTGGTCGTACGTCGAGGACTATCGGTAGAGCTGCAAAAGAAATCTCTGCCCCCGGGGGGAATTAATTAACGGCTACACCGGACTCACAAAGGAGTTCATGCAAGGAATTGCTTTGAGAGCGAAGGTTTTCAGTGGGGATTTGTGGCTACACAACACAGTAAAAATAGGGACACCGTCTCCTATCAGAAGCCCTCCCCAGGGAGGGTAAACAAAACAACAGATGCACAACAAATTAACAGGAGACAATTAGAGAAGGACGGAGCCTGTATTTAAAAGGAAGATTTTAGGGGTGGAGGTGGGGAAGACATATGCGATACTTTATGTGTGCTATGTCACGCGTGTTTCTATGGAAACAATATGCTTTTCCTTATGTTATGAGACATGGTACCCTTCCCTTCCTCCCTGGACGAAAAATAAAAAATAAAAAAACGAAGCGATTCCATAATCAGAATTTGGAGCATCTGCTGGTGCAACTACCCTGTTTCCCCGAAAATAAGACCTCCCCTGATAATAAGCCCAATCAGGCTTTTGAGTGCATGCATTAAAATAACCCCCACCCTGAAAATAAGCCACCCCCTGAAAATACTTAAACGCATGCGCAACTGGTCCCTGCCATTTCCTCCGATTTCCTCCACATGTCCCAAAATAATAAGACCTCCAAGCGCTTATTTCAGGGTTCCAAAAAAAAAAAAAAAAAAAATAGAAGACAGGGTCTTATTTTCGGGGAAACAACGGTATAAGGGGGTCTTTTGAGTAGGACAGCTAGGATGGAAAGAGAGAGAGAAGTAAAAGAAGAAAAGAATGAAGATTATAAACGCCCAAGGGACGGCAGGTTCCTTCCTACAGCCAGGTATTTTTCAGCAAATGCTCCCCTGGATCGTCTGCAGATCATCGTCAATCCAGCGAGAGAGAAAATCGAAAAGAAAGAATGGAATGAAAGGAGAAGGAGATTTGTAGCTCGGGGTTGAAATGAGTTTCTTGTACCCTGTTTCCCCGAAAAATAAGAAAATTAGTCCTAGCATGATTTTTCAGGATGCTCGTAATATAAGCCCTACCCCAAAAATAAGCCCCCTTTAAGATTGTCAGCCAGATGGATGTATTTAGTACTGTATTTCCCCCCAAAATCAGACCCAACTAGAAAATAAGTCCTAGCATGATTTTTCAGGTTGCTCGTAATATAAGCCCTACCCCAAAAATAAGCCCCCGTTAAGACTGTCAGCCAGATGGGTGCATTTAGTACCGTATTTCCCCCCAAAATAAGACCCAACCAGAAAATGTCCTAGCATGATTTTTCAGGATGCTCGTAATATAAGTCCTACCCCAAAAATAAGCCCCAGTTAAGATTGTCAGCCAGATGGATGCATTTAGTACCGTACTTCCCCCTCCCAAAATAAAACCTAACCAGAAAATAAGTCCTCATGTGTCTTTTGGAGCAAAAATTAATATAAGACTTGGTCTTATTTTCGGGTAGCTGTTTCATGACCCAAGTAGGTAACATCCTGAGTGCTAGAAGGGAGGGGGTTTGCAGGGAGGAGGAAGAGGAGGAGGAGGGGAGAGGATTGTGGGGTCCTTAGTGCTCTCTTCTAGCACTGATGATGATGAAGGAAGGGCAATAGCACTTAAGACGGCTTTACAGTCCTCTCTAAGCAGTCAGCCTTCCCCACCCCCCAAACAATCTGGGTCCTCATTTTACCGACCTCGGAAGGACGGAAGGCTGAGTCAACCTTGAGCCGGTGAGACCCGAATACTCCATTCTAACCACTGTGCCACCATGGCTATTACACTTAGTAGTCCCTTACGGTAGTTGCTTTGTCTTCCAGCCTGCTCAGAACGGGAGTCTTGCTTAGCGGCGGGCTTGTTGTCATCAGGATATCTTGGGGGCGGCCGTACTCCGTGGCCTGCGGGTCTATGTTGCAAGTCCTCAGGTAGCCTTCCGTGCGAACGGAGAGGAGCGGAGCCGCGGCTCGGCCGTCGAGGCCGGACGTCACGTTGACCCTGCGGAGCGACGAGCTTCTCTTCAACGCCAGGGCGCCCAGGCCGAGCTTGTGACTGCACGAAGGGCTGCGGTCTTGGAGAGTCAGCCGGTTCAGCACTGTGCTCAGCTGCTCTTCGCCGCGGCTGCCGGGATGGCTTAAGTCCCCGATGCTGATGGACTTGGAACGCAGCAGGTTGCTTTGCCGGCATTCGGAATCCGGCCCGCCGAGGAGAACGCCGGGAGGCATGGTGAACGAGGTGCTGCCGGAGACTGTGCAGGCTTGTGGACAGCTGGGTACCCGGAGCGCGTGGTCTGCTTTGAGGGGTCCCCGGCGGGATGACGTGCCGCGGGGTACCTCGCTCCGTTTGGAGGCCCGGCCTCGTTCTAGCTCCATTTTCTTGCTCCTCTCCTCCACGTTGCCTGGCCTGGGGGGCAGAGGGCGGAGTTTGGACGTGGCGGCGGTGGCGGCGTTGAGGGTGGAGAGCCCATTGGAGAGGGTGGAAGAGGAGCAGCAGGCACGGTGCTCTTGGCTGGGGGCCCGGCACCCATTGAGAAACTTGTGGGTGGCTTTCGGCTGGGAGGTGATGATGGCTTGTTCTCGAACCCGGCTCATGCGATGTTCCGACGCTTGGGGCATGGTGGAGAGAAGGATGTGGAGAGCCCTGAAATGAAAAGGGAGAGAGGGAAGAGCGAAAGGTAAGCCACCATCCAAACGATCCCCAAGTCGGTGTTCTAAATAACAGCCCCATAGAGGCAGGTAAGATTCCTCAAAGAACAGTTTTATTGGAGGGGTCCTATTGAAGAGGGGTCAAACTCCATTTCATTGAGGGCCACATCAGGATTGTGTTTGATCTTGGGGGGGGGCAGGTAGATCCCTCAATGTCACTGTTATAGGGGTACCTATGGTGGCCCGTTCAGGGCTGGGGAATCCATTGTCTTCCTTCCTTCCTTCCTTCCTTCCTTCCTTCATTCATTCATTCATTCATTCTTCCCTCCTCCCTCCCTCTTTCTCCATACTTCCTTTCCTTCCTTCCTTCCTTCTTCCCTCCCTCCCTCTTTTTCTTCATACTTCCTTTTCTTCCTTCCTTCTTTTTCCTTCCTCTCTCCCTCCCTTCTCTCCCTTCCCTTTCTTTCTCCTTCCTTCCTTTCCTTCCATTTTTTCCTTCCTTCCTTCCCTTTCTCCCTCGTCTTCCTTCCTTCCTTCCATTTCTCTTCTTTTTCCTTCTCCTTTTCTTCTTCCTCTTTCGCTCTTTTTCCTTCCTTGCTCTCTTCCTTCCCCGGCAGCACAATACACACCTCTCGCAAGCGGAGTGTCTCTCAACTCTGCTGGCCCCACGTTCACACCTCACAGAGGTGACTGACTGCACCGGGGTTCCCCTTGGCTGTGGCCCTGTAAAAAGAGAACAGGAAGTGGGGCTCACACGGGGCTTTTGGTTCCCGGACAACACAGAGAGAGGCACCGAGATTTGGAGAAACGACGACGCAGAGAGATGGTTACAAAAAAAAAGAGAGAGAGAGAGAGAGAGAGAAGAGAGACACCGGTTTTAAGCCTGGGGAATGTTAGTGTTGTGGCCCGCGGATCTGGCAGCAGATTCGGACAGTGAGGAGGTTGGGGAGGAACGTAGGCCAGTCCTGGAGTCTGGGGGAGGGTCTGATGAGGGCTCTGCATTGGAGGCAGAGAGGGGGCCAAGGCCATCTGACAGTTGTCAGCTGCCTTCAGAGTCGGACATCAGTGAGGCAGGCGAACAGCTGGATCCTGTTCCCAGTTGTGCACATGCGCAGAGCTGCCAGGAGAAGGGAACAGCTAAGGAACAAGGTTCGACTCGGGAGTAAAGCCACAGGTGGACGGCGAAGGGAATAAAAGAGGAGCGAAAGGGGAAGTGGAGTTTGCAGAAGACCATTAATTTATCTGGGTGAAGATCTGTTCCTGCATTCTTGCCAAGTATTGTCGGTTACAGTGTGGAGTCTGGAAGATCTCGGTCTGGCTGAAAGTCAACTGAACTGTGAACTGTCTTGAAAGACGGTGGGAGAGAAAATACTTTGCTGGAGAGGAATTCACTGTCAATTAAACAAAAGGTTTATCAGGACGAGGACTCGCCTTCCTGCTGCTGGGGAAGCCTAGGTCAGAACAGTTAGGAAGCGGCTCCACCCTAACTCACGGGGCGTTAAGAGAGAGACAGGGAAAGGTTTGGCAAATTTTGTTACTACAGGCTATATATCAACACAGTAAGATTCCACACAAACCTGTTCCTGACTAGCTTTCTGGCTGACAAATACACTCTTCCACCCGTTCCCCCAAGGGGAGAAAAGAAACCAAATTATAGCTTAAAGGTAGCTTCTTCCAGAGTTCTAGTGATTATAATAACAGCGAAGGCTTCTCATAAAGACACTTCCACCAAGATTGACAGGGCAAGCCACTTGTATGTAAACAGGGAGCAACCCCACTCCCTTCTAGCACTGATGATGTTACCTAACTGGGTCATGAAACGTCCCAGTCCTCTTCTTCCTCCTCCTCCTCTTCCTCCTCCCCTACACGTACCACTCTTCCTTCTTTCTAGTCCTAATGAAGTTAACTAGTTGGGCCATGAAACGTCTTCCAAGAAAACAACCAAGCTCAATGTCGACTCGCAAAGCATCCCTGGCCTGCTCTCGAGTTGCCGTAGGCAAGGAGGATGGGAAAACGGCGAAGCAGCACGGCAGCCAAAAACAAAAGCACATTCCAGACATCTCTCTCTCAAGGCTGTCTCCCAGGGTTATTCACAGCGGCCGGAGGGGAGTGATCTCTACAACCCTTGCTCCGTTGGCGAATGTGACTCCCTGGGGGGTGCGGGGGGTGGGGGGGGGGAATAGGGTGATGTTTCGGCCGTAAATTACGTGGGGTCAGAGTTGGCTTCACTTGGAACTTGCCGACATGAAGCCCCTAATAAATAACTGGATTTCTTTTGAAGCTTGGCTCAAGGCTCATGATTTAATTAGGGCATCCCCCTGACACTCCGAGAGCACCAAGGATACCACAGTTCTTGTCCACTTCCACCCTTTGATAACATTGCAATTTCTCTAAGTCTTACAGACCCTTCGCATCCTGGACATAAACTGTTTCAACTCCTACCCTCAAAAAGACGCTCTAGGGCACTGCACACCAAGACAACTAGACACAAGGAGAGTTTTTTCCCAAATGCCATCACTCTGCTTAACAACTAATTCCCTCAACACTGTCAAATAATTTACTAAGACCGTATTACTATTATTCTTCTCTTCCTTCCTAGTATTTGTCTCTTCCCACTATAACCACGTTGCTTGTATCTTTCAATTATATTGTTTATATAGTACGATTTGATACCTTATTAGTATCCTTGGCTATCACTAAGTGCTGTATCTTTTTATTCTCGATGAATGTATTTTATTCTCCTTACGTACACTGAGAGCATATACACCAAAGACAAATTCCTTGTTTGTCCAATCACACTTGGCCAATAAAGAATTCTATTCTATTCTATCTGCTCGCTGCATTTTTAAAATCAAGCCACCTCCCTACTGAACAGATGAGTGAGAATGACTTATATTATAAAAATGGGAGGTTCAAAATTTGGGCTATGCCAAATACACACATTTAGTCCACGAGAAGAGTTCATTCATTCAAAAGAATGTAGGCAGTTTTCTCTAGAAATCAGCCCAGGCTATTTTTAGCTTCGGTGCCAATAAACTGTCATCAGATCTATTCTTTAGGATTGCTGTCCTCATCCTTTAAAAAAGAGAGTTCATTTGCAACACCATAGAGGCACGCCGGACAGGAAACTCTGCAATCAGCAATCACTATTGTGACAAATTATGACAATTAACAAGACTTTCTTGCCTGAAAAATTACCACCACCACCACCCCCGGACAGAACCAGGAAGGAAAATGAGAATAAGAAGAGGAATCAATTTGCCATCTGAATCCAACTCTGTAAGTAATCACAATCTGAATCTAAGTGATCAGATCTAACTGGGAACTCCCTAAATGAACAATGGAGCAGGCCAGTAAACAGTTCCAATGCTGCTTATTAATAGTCTTATTAGCAAGCAGCTAATCACCAAGAGGTGAGGAACATAGAGGTAAACATATAAATTAGGTAGGTGGATCCGTACATACATACATACTAGATATAAATACTGTAGATAGATGATAGATAGATAGATAGATAGATAGATAGAAATACTGTTGGTTAGTTGATGGATGGATGGATACATACATACATGATAGATATACTGTTGATAGATATAAATACTGTAGATAGATGATAGATAGATAGACAGACAGACAGACAGACAGAAATACTGTAGATGGATGGAGATAGATACATACATACATACATACATACATGACAGATATAAATAATAGATAGATAGATAGATAGATGACAGAGTAATAGACTATTAGCAGAGAGATTTTTTTAAAAAACTTTCAACTTTATATGCTCTTGCTGAAGTTCTACGGTAAGTATAAGGAGGGCACTGTCCTATTGTGGGTTACGGTACATGAAACTACTGTAGCCAACATAGCTGGGAACAGTAGAAATTGTAGTTCTTGGCATCTAAAAAGGGTCAAATCAAGGGGAGGATTATTGGGGTCTTAGGGAGGGAGGGAGGGAGAGGGAGAGAAAGGGAGGAGGAGAGAGAAAAGAGAGAAGAGAAAGTAAGATAGATACCGTAGATAGATGGATAGATAGATAGATAGAGATAGATAGATAGATGATAGAAAGAAAGGAAAAGGAAGAGAGAAAAAGAGAAGGAAGGAAGAAAGGAAGGAAGGAAGGAAAGAAAGAAAGAAAAAGAAAGAAGTGGGATGGAAGGAAGGAATCTTATTTGTGTACCCAAGAACCTTTATTATTATCCTTTCCCTTTATCCCTTATACATCCCAGGGCTCCAGAGCCTTTTATCCCCGTTAACTTCAATTATGCCTCCTCCCGTTTTAAGCGAAGTGGGCCTTGCCGTCTATCTTACTTTTATTTTTATTTTTTTTAAAACCCGAGATGGGATGCAGTACCCTACAGAAATGCAAAACGCAACCCAGCATCATCTCCACCCTCTTCCCACCTAAAGCCTGCAAAGCCTTCTTTGCTTTGAAAAAGCCTTCCGGTTGCTAAAGAAGGCAACTTAAGGGCGCCTCTGTCCTGAGCTTGGCCCTCTTTTAGGCACTCCGGGGTAGACTGCCCCTGTACAGGGAGGCTCAGCTGTTTCCCCAGGCTGCCGAAAAGAAGATCCTCTTCCAGGATATTTTAAAATTATTATTATTATTATTATTATTATTATTATTATTATTATTATTTGATCTCCTATGACCCTCGTCCATTTCTTTTATTTCTTTTTATTTCTTTTCCCTCCCTTGCCATTAATTTAATTCCAAGTCCTTGGTACCAGCAGAAGTCTCCCAACTGGTGCCCTCCAGAAGCCACTACGGCCGGGTTGGGACAGGATGATGGGAATCGGAGTCCTGCAAATCTATAAACCATCCTTTTATTGGGGGGAGGACCTCATAAGTGGATTATTTCATTTAGGCTTTTCCCATTACACCCCCATCGTCCCCCCCTCTTTTCTCACCACCCCCTCTTCCTCCAACCTGGCGCCCCCGGGCTCTTTTGCGAGGGGGGGGAGCTACTACTACCCCTCCCATCTCTCCAGCAGACAGATGGGGCCCGAAACCCTGCCTGATGGGCATTGTAGTCCTCCGCTTCTGAACAGGCTGGGGAGGGTCTCGGGGGTCCCCTAGATTCGGGGGCAGCGCCTCCTCAGACGGCGGGGACCCCTCCCCATCTTCTTCCTCGGTGAAAAGGGGGAAAACATCCCCCCAGGAATAGGGGCGCCCCCCCCCCTCAAGGACCCCTCCCCTGCGGCCGAGACTCACCCGCCTCTCCCCCCCTCACCGCCTGCGGGTTACATAATAATGCCCCCCCCTCGCTCTCCACACCCCCCGGTGTGACACCTATATAATGTATAGGCGGCGGCGGCCTTCCCCGCCCTCCCCGCCCCCCCACAGCGAAGGGGCACCTCGGTTATAACGGCGGTTATAACCCCCCCCTCGGTCGGTGGGCCGCTCGCCCCGGCCTCCTCAGCGACCCTGAGAGTCTCCCCGCGCCCCCTCCAAAATACAGCCCCGAAGGCCGTTCAAGCGTGCGGGCCTCACCGCCGGCGCGACGCCATGGCAACGACTCCTGCCGCTCCGACCGCCATCTTTGTTCCTCCTCGCCTTCCCGCGCCGCGTCGCGCGTTGCCCGGAGAGCGGCCGGCTTCGCCGAGGGCTTCTGCGCAGGCGCCGGCTGGCGTCGGCCGGCGGCCGAACGCGCCGCCGCTAAGAGAGCCGGCGTTCGAGCGGGGCGCATGCGCGGCTCGTCGCGTTCTCCGCTGGCCTGGCTCTGGGACCGTCATCCAGGAGGCGCTGCTTGGTTTTGCTGCCCGTCCCACCCGCCCCCCCACGCCGGCTTGCGCGCTTCCCGTTGCCACGGCAACAAGGGAGCCGCTTTCCGGAGATTTAAAGAGGCCGCGGCATGTTTTTTAAAAGTTGCTTTTTAAATTTTTTTAATTTTTTATTTTTTTAATTTTTAAAAAATGAGGATGATCAGCCTTTCTCCAATATATAAATATATATTCTTATTGTTTTCCTCAAGGAAACAAAATGCAGCCTCTTTTATTAATAGGAATTTTTTAAATTAAAAAATAAAGGGCTCCTATAATATATATCCTCTGTCTGTGCGGGTACACAAACACACAAAGTGTTATCTTCTGATTTGCATCCTCATGGATTTCCTTGTGTTTCTTATGGTTTCCCCTCAAGGAAACAAAATGCATCTTATTAATAGGAATTTGAGAAATAAAGGTATATATACATATATATATATATATATATATATATATATATATATGCATATTCTTTCTAGCCAGGTTTTACCTACGTAAACTAAGTTGTTCTGCAGCTCTGGTTGTGTGAAATCTCATTCACAAGCTTCAGAGCTTTTTTTTCTGTTGACAAACTGCAACTCTGTGTTGCTCTCTGGGACTTTGAATTATCAACCAAGTCATGGATTTGGTTCATTCATTTTTATTTTTTTTTTAATTTATTTTGATTTATATGCCGCCCTTCTCCGGAGACTCAGGGCGGCTTACAATACGCTAAGCAATAGCCTTCATACTTTTGTATATTTATACAAAGTCAGTTTATTGCCGCCACAACTGGGTCCTCAATTTACCTACCTTAGAAAGGATGGAAGGCTGAGTCAACCTTGAGCCTGGCGAGATTCGAACCTGCAGTAATTGCAGGCAGCTGGTCTTAATAACAGGGTGCTTTAGACCACTGTACTACCAAGGCTCTTCCAAGGTCCAGAATTTTTTAAAAAACCATCAAAAGCTTCAAAACCATCCATTGATGCCAAGGACAAAATTAAAGCTAAGTTGAGAAACAACAAGCCAAAAAGAAATTGAGGGTTGCGCGAACAGATTTCCTCCGAGCACAGGCTAAATAATTTATTTGCAAATCAGAAATGAGATCACGGGGGTTTCGTACAATCCAGCTACTTGTTTAATGGCATAAGTTGAAAAGAAAACCTTGAGTCATTTTCTTGCAAAGGTGAATCCATCCTGTCTCGTTTTAAGTTCTTTGCATTCTGTGTTTTCAATAACCTTTTAAACAACTTTCAAAAAAAAAAAAAAGCAGCATGCAAGTTGCAGTTGGTCTCCACAATGCTCTGAAAGATTGGCATGCTGGTACTTTTCTTTAAATAAATAAACAGAGTTATATCCATCTCGGTGAACTCCCAAGTAAATGGTAACAGATCAGTAGGGTTATTATTATTTTTTTCCATTTTGTTTCATTACAGAGACACAACGCACAATTTGGCTAGCAACCCACAAGAAGAAATTAAGACACAGAAATATAGGACAGTCAACATCACGGAGCCGAGTGCCGGAGGGTCTTAGGGGAATCCTTGAGATGGGGATTTCATTTGTCTTTGTGTTCGATCAGTCCCTTGGAGATCAAATCAGGAATCTCTACAGCCAGCCATGGTCCCAGCTGTAAGAGAAAAGAAATGACCAAAAATTCACAAAGTTTGTAACAGGTAGCCCTGGACTTATGGCAGTTCCTTTAGACAGTTTGAAGTGACATAACACCCCCAATGACCACAACTGAGCTTGGAATTACAGTTTGTAAATCGTGCCGGACGTTAAACAAGTCATCACATGACCGATCCAACTGTATGAAGATTATTTTATTTGTCAGAGTCATTATGTGAATCTGGTCGGAAGATTGCCTCAGATTTTACAGCCTTTTTTGCCATGATTAAGTGAGTCACTGCGGTTAAGCGAACGACACAGTCATTAAACAAAGCTGGGTCCCACTGTAAACACCTGCCGGTTACCAAGCACTCAAATTTTGATCAAAATGACAACAGAGGTCACTGTAATAATCGTAAATGCAAGTGCTGGTCGTAAGTCACTTTTTCCAGCACCGTCGTAATTTCAAATAGTCACTAAACAAATGCTCGTAAGTCCAGGATTACAAAAAAAATACTGTTTTGCTCACTCAAATCTGTCACTGCGGTTTCTGCATCCAACCCCAAACAAAACTTTGCTCCTTTTCTTTGGATATTCTTTTCCTTCCAGCCAAATGCTCCCCGACATGTCAGAAACTCACCCCCAAGGCCATGAGGTGGGCTAGTCCAAATTTTGGTACGTTCCTAGCCCACAAGGGCTTGAAATGGTCCGTCAGGCATATCTTGCCTCCCCTACAAGGAAAAAAAGAGAATGCCAAATTTTAAGAAAGCACAATTGACAGAATAGCGATAGTACTTATATACTGATTTACAGTGCTTTACAGCCCTCTCTAAGCGGTTTACAGAGTCAGCCTCTTGCCCCCAACAATCTGGGTCCTCATTTTAATGACCTTGGAAGGATGGAAGGCTGAGTCAACCCTTGAGCCGGTCAGGATTGAACTTCCTGGCTGTGGGCAGAGTTAGCCTGCAATTTGCCTTCTAACAGGAAGGAAAGGAAGGAAGGAAGGAGTCAGAGGAGGAGGAAGGAAGGAAGGAAGGAAGGAAGGAAGGAGTCAGAGGAGGAGGAAGGAAGGAAGGAAGGAAGGAAGGAAGGAAGATAGCAATAGCACTTAAGACTTCACAGTGCTTTACAGTCCTCTCTAAGCAGTTTACAGAGTCAGCATATTGCCCCCAACCATTTGGGTCCTCATTTTACCCACCTCAGAAGGATGGAAGGCTGAGTCAACCCTTGAGCCGGTCAGGATTGAACTTCCTGGCTGTGGGCAGAGTTAGCCTGCAATTTGCCTTCTAACAGGAAGGAAAGGAAGGAAGGAAGGAGTCAGAGGAGGAGGAAGGAAGGAAGGAAGGAAGGAAGGAAGATAGCAATAGCACTTAAGACTTCACAGTGCTTTACAGTCCTCTCTAAGCAGTTTACAGAGTCAGCATATTGCCCCCAACCATTTGGGTCCTCATTTTACCCACCTCAGAAGGACGGAAGGCTGAGTCAACCCTGAGCCTGGTGGGATTCGAACTGCCAAATTGCAGGCAGCCGGCAGTCAGTAGACGTAGCCTGCAGTACTGCACTCTAACCACTGCGCCACCCTGGCTCAGAATAAAGGCGATCTCGTCGGCATTAGATCAAGTACTTCCATCGAAGATGGATTTGAAGCCCAAAACTCACCTGTACATTTTGGCTGTTTTGCCATCCAGTTCTGGAATCGCGATTTCTGGTGCAGTAGATGGATAAGTAATTGGAATCTGAAAAGGAAACAGTGGCATGTCATTCTTAGGGGGAAAAGTCCCAGCAAGATGGAGGAGGAGAGACCAGAAATACAAATTAATTCAGAAAAATAAGAGGGGAGGGGAAAAAGGAATAAGAAAACGTCAACTAACACACAGGGTAAAACTCACATCAAATTCAACCGCAAATTCATATTTCAAGAGATTGTGGATGTACCAGCACTTCCCAAACCACCTTCAGAGAGGAAAATGGAGAGAAAAAAGAAATAAGGCACTTTTTAAATACATACAAGCCACTTTTTTATATATATGCAAGTATCCTCAACTTACAACAGTTCAGTCAAAGTTACAATGGCACTGAAAAAAATGACCTATGACCATTTTTCACACTTAAAGATAGTTGCAGCACCGCCCCACCGCCACATGATCAAAATTCAGATGCTTGAATTTTGTTGGTTCATATTTATGACGGTTGCAGTATCCCGGGATCACGATCCCCTCTTTCAATCTTCTGACAAGCAAAATCGAACGGGAAGATAGATTCACTTAACAACCACGTGGCTACATTAACAGCTGCCGTGAACCACTGTGGCAAGGAAGGTCGTAAAACGGGGGCTTAACTCACTTAACAACCGTTTTGCTTAGCAACAGAAATTTTGGACTCAATTGTGGTCATACACCGAGGATTACCATCCAATTTTTTTTTTTTAAATAAAGCAAAGGGAGATTTCTGGATGTCAGAATCGGTCCACTTGCTCCATCCTGAGCCATGCCAAGCACCGAATCTGGAAGCTTGAACAGATTCATGGTATGGGAGCAGCTCTGTAGTGGACACAAAAGCTCTACAGAGAATCATTAAAACTGCCCAGAATATCATCGGACTCCAGCTACCAGCCCTGGACGACATCTTCACATCTCGCTGTTTGAGGAAGTTGCATAACAGTCTCAGAGACTCTTCCCATCCTGCTTACAATCTTTTTGGACCATTGCCTTCCGGCAGAAGATACAGAACAATGAAAACTCAGACCACGCGTCTTCTGAATAGTTTTTATCCCAGAGCTATAATTGCACTCAACCATGAACTAAAGGGCCACCATCAGTGAGCTGTTGGACGGAATTACTTGGTCTGTTGTATGGATGCTTGGGTGGTTTAGGGGTGGGGAATTTGTGGTGGGTGAGAGTGTGTTTGGGGATTGTTATGTGTGTTGGACCTGGTCTCTGGGTGTTAAGTGAATTTCGTTGTATGGGTATTCTGTGTATACCCATACAAAGACAATAAAGTTATATTATTATTATTTTTTAAACAGTATACACAGCAAACGAGATGACCATGCTGGATTTCATATCCCAAATCACTAGTTGAACACTTCCCAAGCGTTTAGGACTGCATGATGTATCGGTGGATTATGCGAGCCTTCTGCAGCTGACCAATGGTCATATTGTTATTGTTATTGTTGTTATTGGTTAATCTTTAGTGAGATTCACAGCCTTTGAGGCTGGTTAATAGCTCAGCAGCTCGAGTCCTAACCAAGGACCTAGGAACTGTTAAGGTATCGTCGGAGGATGTCAGCTGTTCCGAGTAAGGTGGTTTTTTGTAGAGTCAAAATGTTCAAGTCCAGCAAATTTAGAATTTCTAAATAGCGGGGTAGCCCTTTGGGTATTACCCCAAGGGCTCCAATTACAATCGGGACAACACATGATTTCTTTTTCCACAGTCGTTCAACTTCAATTTGCAAGTCCTGGTACTTTGTGATTTTTTTCTTGTTGCTTATCTTCAATCCGTGCATCACCAGGTATTGCAATGTCAATGAACCATCCTTTTTTCTTTTCAACTATTGTTATGTCAGGTGTGTTGTGGACCAAGTGCCTGTCAGTCTGAATCCTAAAGTGCCACAAGATCTTGAGTTTCTCATTCTCTAAAACTTTCTCAACCTGATGTTCCCAGTGGTTTTTGCTGTACTCAAATCCAAACTTCTGGCACAATTTCCAGTGAATGATCTTAGCAACCCGGTCATGGCGTTGTAGGTAGTCAGTTTGTGAAATAATAATAATAATAATTATTATTATTATTATTATTATTATTATTATTATTATTATTATTATTATTATTCAGCATGCATTCTCTCCAAAAAATATTTTTTCTTCATCTCCCTCACCTGGTACCTTCCTTGTTAGATTCCAACCTGAACCAATCGTTATCGGCATTCTTGTTGTTCTCCACGTACTACAGAAAAGGAAAAGAGAAAAAAAAAGGCATTTTGCAAAGCAACAAGGGATGCTTCAGGCAGGCAAGATCCTGCCTCAAACTTTGCAAATCCAACTTAAGTTTGAGGCTGCTAAGACTCCCTGGATTGTCTTTCCCACGACCTTATTAATTCGCATCACTAGAAGGGAAAGGGAAGCGTTCTTGCGCCTTGGCTTAGTTTGACCCTCTGGAGCCACCGTCGGAACAGCTGGAAAAAGCCACGTAAACCTCCCGAATAGAATTCTCCCTGCCGTTAAGTAGACCAAATACGGACCTTAATGAGCGCTTGGTATTCCTCCTTCAGCCGTTGGATCCACAGCTCCTGATCCCGCGGACCGGCGTTGGTTTTCAGCAACGGCAGCGCAGCCACTACCCGCCGGGTGGCCTCGTCCGCCATCTTTACTCAGGGAGAAAGAGGGGAGGCTGGACCGGAAGTGGCTTCACCAACGTAAGAGCCAAGCAGCTACAGTCATCATGGCCGAAGGACTTCAACCGGAAATGCGTAAGGAAAGAGGAGGGCAGGGCAAAAGAGCAGGAGCCGCCATGATGACTGCTGGCGGAAGTTTTATGCTAGTAGAATAAGATCACAGTACTGTATATAGTAGAGTATTGTGTGAAACGAGTGTGTGTTGCGGGTCGAAGGCAGGTTGGGATGGGAGGGGATGCGAATGACGCATAGTGCTAAGCCCTAACCTGGTTGGTTGGTTTGTACTGGCCACATATTATTTTTATATATGTATATGTATGTATAGGGTACAACAGTATATGTGTATTTTGTATGTACAGTGTGTATGTCTATGTATACGCATACGTTATATATTTATATATACTGTGTGTATTATATACATATATGTTTTATATATATATGTGTGTGTGTGTGTGTGTGTATGCATATATATATATATATATATATATATATATATATATGTTTATGTAAGTTTTCTATATATATAGGTCTTTGGTTATTCGGGTCTTCTCCCACGTAAAATTGGAAGTGTCTTGGCGACGTTTCGACGAAGTCTCATTCGTCATCTTCAGGCTGGTGTTCTCGGCTTCGTGCTTCCAGGAGCTTCTATATATATATAGAAGAGGCGATAGACATCACGATCTCCGGAACGTTTAAAAGTTTAAAATTTTTTATTTTAAAACTTAAAACAGCACAAGTTTTAAAATAAAAATTTTTAAACGTTCTGGAGATCGGTCTATCGCCTCTTCTATAACTATACCTGGAACTCACATCTTTAGGACAATTCTTTATATCTATCTATCTATCTATCTATAATGTATGTATATTTATGTATATGTACATACATACATATATGTATATGTACCCTGTTTCCCCCAAAATAAGACCTCCCCTGATAATAAGACCAATCGGGCTTTTGAGCGCATAGCAATAAGGCCAAGCGCTTATTTCAGGGTTCAAAAAAATATAAGACAGGGTCTTATTTTCGGAGAAACACGGAATATTATATAATATATACAGTGTATATAAATATATAACATTTAAATATATGTATAAATATACATACAGTATTTTATCTGTAATATAATGTATTACACATACATTATATGTATACATATAATACAAAATGTAATGTGTATATATATATAAGTCTTGGTGTATTTGGGTCTTTTCGCTTGTAAGATTGAGAGTATTATGGCAATGTTTTGGCAAAATCTCATCTGCCATTATCAGGCCTATGCAAGGGCCACCAAGTGCAATACAGCAAGACCTCATACATTACAAACTATTCTAAACATACGAGTTCCAGGTGTATTAGTAAAGAAAGAAGAAGCAGACAATTAAAATTATTTTAAAATTTTAAGTTCCGGAACTTGCAGGATGTCTGCTTCTTTCTTTAATTATACATACATACATACATACATACATACATACATACACACACATACATGAGAAGACGGATAGATAGATAGATAGATAGATAGATAAATATCTTTATATTAAATATGTAAGCATATATATATGTATGTATGTATGTATGTATGTATGTATATGATGATATTCTAATGTTTGTTTTTCATACTGTGCTACTTAGTATTGTATATCAATGATTGTATGACCTCTGTAGGTATATTATTATTATTTATATATAACTCAAGATGGTGAACATACCTAATATTACCTAATATTACCTAATATTACCTAATAATACCTAAAACAACCCCATCAGTTAGCTTGGGCAGAAGTTTTATTATTCTATTACATCTGCCTATTCATCCATCCATCATCCGTCCATCTTTGTCTTGTCTTAGCTTATCTATCTGATGATATTATTATCATCCAACATTTTACTTCATCTTGCAAATCAATCCTCAGGCCTTTTTTTCCCCTCTTGGGTGTGTCAGCCACTGACGTGCTCTGTCGCCTGGAGCCTCTCCTACAATTCAAAGATTCTAGTCCTCATGGTTCTAAATGAGATTCGAGTTCCACAGAACCAAAGGCCTGGCAGGAGGCCGATGATTTCATTGGCTTTGTGAAGCCAAACCGGGATTCCTGGAAGCCAAGCACCCCAAAAAGCAGGAAGCCCGAGCGGAAGTTAGTGTCCAGAATGCAAAACCGGGAGAACGTTGGGACCCAAAGCCCATCTCCATGTAAAACCCGAATTTTCAATCACATTTAGAGACACGGATACGGAAAGAAGGACCAATTTATCTTTATTATGACTAGTTTTAGGATCTCAACAATTTCGATTCAGGAAAAAAGTGCCAGGAATTTTGCTAAATATACATCCCGGGCCGAAGGAAACGGAGAACTCCATTTTGAGAAGAATCTACTTTAAGCGGCGTCTTCGGTGGCTTGCTGGGTCGGGCGAGGGAAAAGTCGGTCCACGTGTTGCCTCATCTGTTCGGTGAGAGGAGTAAAGCTGTCCTGTAATTGCTGGAACGCCGTCCTGCAGGGAGGAGGGGGGGGAAAAAAGGGAAAAAAAGCAGGAGTGAAACTTCCCCACTTTCTAACCACACAAAAACACCTTAAAAATCGCTTTTCTCTTCTCTTCTCTTCTCTTCTCTTCTCTTCTCTTCTCTTCTCTTCTCCTCTCCTCTCCTCTCCTCTCCCCTCCCCTCCCCTCCCCTTCCCTTCTCTTCCCTCCCTCTCCCCGTATTCCTATTCCTATTCTATTCTACTCTATTCTCATTCCATTCCATTCCATTCCATATTTCATATTAATTTGATTTACATGGTCACGCATCTCATCTAATATTCTAGTCTAGTCTAGTCTAGTCTAGTCTAGTCTATTCTTATTCCATTCCATTCCATTCCATTCTATTCTATTCTACTCTATTCTACTCTATTCCATTCCATTCCATTCTATTCCATTCCATTCCATTCTATTCTACTCTATTCTACTCTATTCCATTCCATTCCATTCTATTCCATTCCATTCCATTCCATTCCATTCTATTCTATTTTCCAAAATTCTATCCCATCCCATCCCATCCTATCCTTTCCTATGCTACTTTGGTGCATCTGGGCTTAGGGGGAAAAAAACAGCTCTTACTCAAATTGGGTCCTAATGCCTTCTACCGTGGTTTGCCCAAATTTTTCCTGGATGGAGGAAGCAAATCCTTCGGTTTCCTGTTGCAACCGCCGGATAAATTCAGCGAACGGAGCGGTAAGGACATTTGCGACTTCAGCCTGAGGTTCTTCCTCTGCTTGCCGTTTCACTAAGCCACCTGTGTATAAAATACAAACGGATGAGAATCAAAGGCCCAGGTACATTGCCTTGATGGAGCGAAAGAGATATATACATATCTCGATATAAAACCGAGGAGCCAGCGCTGTCCGAAGACGTCTCCGTGGTCATGGGGCCGGCGTGACTCAACGCCAAAGGCGCACGGAAAACGCTGTTCCCTTCCCACCAAAGGTGGTCCCTATTTTTCTACTTGCATTTTTTACGTGATTTTGAACTGCTAGGTTGGCAGAAGCTGGGACAAGTCACGGGAGCTCACCCCCGTTACGCGGTGCTAGGGATTCGAACCGCTGAACAGCCGACCCTTTCGATCGACAAGCTCAGTGTCTTAGCCGCTGAGCCACCGCGTCCCTTTTCACTAAACTAGACATCCCCAATTCCCACAACTGTTTTTCGTATGTTTTTAGCCTCCAGTCACCTAATCCTTTTTTTTTTTTTGCTCTTCTCTGCACTCTTTCCAGAGTCTCAACATCTTTCTTTATATTGTGGTGACCAAATCTCAGACATTTTTACGTACCTTGTACATAGCAGATGCTGATCAGCAGAAGAGTCAGGGCAAAAACCTTCATTTTGGCACAAGCTGTTTCTGGGGAGAAAGAGGGATTAGGGCATTTGCGGAGAAGAAGGAGAAACAGACAGAGAAGGGGGGAAAAATATCAGGTTTAATGTCATTCGTTGCTTAGCTCATCCAGCATTCCTTCTTTTGCAGATGTATGACTCAGGTCAGTTGAATTTTGGATTGTCTTTTTTTTTAAGGGCCACCTTAAAAAAAAACATGATAGATAGATAGATAGATAGAATAAATAGAAGATAGTTAGATACATAGATAGATACATAGATTGATACATACCCTGTTTCCCTGAAAATAAGACATCCCCTGATAATAAGTCCAATCGGGCTTTTGAGCCCATGCGCTAAAATAAGCCTCCCCCCGAAAATAAGCCCTCTCCGAAAATATTTAAACACAGACCTGGAAATCAGGTAAGATGGCCCCATCTTGCTCCATCCGCCCTAAAATAATAAGATCTCCCCGAAAATAAGGCCAAACGCTTATTTTAGGGTTCAAACAAATATAAGACAGGGTCCTCTTTTTGTGGAAACAAAATAGTTAGATAGATAGATAGATAGATAGATAGATAGATAGATAGATAGATAGATAGATAGATAGATAATAAATAAAAAATAGATTAAAAATAGATATGGATAATAGATAAATGATAGATAATAAATAGAAAGAAGGAAAGAAAGAGATAGATAGATAGATAGATAATAAATAGACAAATTCAAAATAGATATGATAATAGATAAATGATAGATAATAAATAGAAGGGAAAAAATAGATAATAAATAAAAAATAGATTAAAATAGATATAAATAGATAAATGATAGATAATAAATAGAAAGAAGGAAAGAAATAGATAGATAGATAGATAGATAGATAGATAGATAGATAATAAATAGACAAATTCAAAATAGATATGGATAATAGATAAATGATAGATAATAAATAGAAGGAAAAAAATAGATAGTTAATAAATAAAAAATAGACAGATTAAAAATAAATATAAATAGATAAATGATAGATAATAAATAGAAAGAAAAAGAAATAAATAGATAAGATAGATAGATAGATAATAAATAAAAAATAGATTAAAAATAGATATGGATAATAGATAAATGATAGATAATAAATAGAAGGAAAAAATAGATAATAAATAAAAAATAGACAGATTAAAAATAGATATAAATAGATAAATGATAGATAATAAATAGAAAGAAAAAGAAATAGATAGATAAGATAGATAGATAGATAATAAATAAAAAATAGATTAAAAATAGATATGGATAATAGATAAATGATAGATAATAAATAGAAAGAAGGAAAAAGAAACATAGATAATAAATAAAAAAGAATAGATAATAGATAATAATGGATAATAGATTAAAAATAGGTATAAATAGATAAATGATAAATAGAAAAAAGGAGAGAAAGAAATAGACAGACAGACAGACAGACAGATGATAGACAGACAGATCATAGATCCATAGATTAATATTTTAAGAGACCAAATTACTTGTTTCTTTTCATTTT
This sequence comes from Arizona elegans, assembly GCA_022577455.1. NCBI lineage: Eukaryota > Metazoa > Chordata > Lepidosauria > Squamata > Colubridae > Arizona > Arizona elegans. The sequence continues at coordinate 5,254,491 of JAKOOJ010000036.1, forward strand.
TTAAAGAAAAGCCTCTGATCCTTACCTGTGCAAAGGATTTCAAAGAGAATATCGGGAGAAGAAATGTGTTTTAATCAAGAGTCGAAGAATTTTTATACCCTCTCCTAAAAGTACAGCCCCTCTCGCTAATCTTTCCTAGAAACAATTGGCCCTTGTGCCCCCATCCCCTCCCTGTCTAACCCAGCCACCACCGCCCCCCCCCATCAATTCTCTTGGGAACGGGACAATTGCTGCTTGTGTAACTCTTGTGTAAGCAGATTTGTCTGTGTGTGTCTGTAAATAGTGATCGTCTTTCCCCGTATGCACACACACTTTAATGATAACGTTCTGTTCAAACCAGAAAACGAAGGTTTACAAGGGGGCAAAAGCACATAGATTGAAATCCCAATTCTCCTGTTTTCAGCCTTTGCTGAATACATGTCTCCTAAAGGACATCTAGACTGTCCCATCAACAAAGCCCGATTCACTTAACAACCGTGTTACTAATTTAACCGCTGCGGCAATCCCCTTAAACAATGGTGGCAAGAATGGTCGTAAAAATGAGGCAAATCTAAAAAAAAAAAACTGTTTCTTTTTTAACTTGGTTCAGCAGAAGGTTGCAAGAGGGAATCTCATGAACCCCGTCGCCAAGCGTCTGAATTTTGATCCCAGCGGTCGTAAGCGCGAACCAACGGGCGTTAAGAAGTCCCTTTGTCCAGTTCCCTCGTCGTTTCAAGCGGTCACTGAACGAATGGTCGTAAGTCAAGGACTAATTGGTTTTTTTTTTTTGCTTGGCACAAGAGGGAGAAGGGGAAGCCAGCTGTTTGGGCCATCTCACGCAATTTGGGAGCAAGGAAAGGACAATGTCTGAATTTTCTCTTATCTGCTGGACATTAACCTCCAACGCGTCAAGGTGACTGATTTATGAAAGACAAAAACAAACAGAGCAGACAAAAAAATTTTCTGGTTTTTTTTTTTTTTTTAATCGATGATGGGCAGAGAAACATCCGATGGGCACCTCCTGGTCCAGCCGGCCCCCAAATGTGAATGTAAAAATGTAAATGTAAAAAATGGTGTAGGGTTTCCTGCTTGGGGAGTGTGGGGGGAGACACAAGAAGACAGAATAATAGGATCGGAAGCGACCCCTTTTGTTGTGTTAAAACAAAAATTAAGTCATAGTAAATAAGCTGCAGTGGATCGATTGTAAATTGTGGCCCACCTGTCAAATCCCCCAAATTTTGGAAAATATTAAAGCCTTCCCACTTATCTATCTGATCCCCGCAAGACCTTTATTTGATGCCATTAGCAAAAAAAAAAAAAAAAAAAAAAAAAAGAGAGAGAGAGATTTATTTTTTATTCTAAAGCCCACAAGAAGAAAGCACGGTGTTTCCTAATGATTCATCCATTAATGATTCTTTCCAGATCTTGAAATTCAGGGAAGGCCTGGAAAAAACAGGTTGAATGGCCACTGGATTTATCACCTGCGAGCCACAAACCAACCACCCGCCTCCCACCTCCACTTCCCGTGATGCTCTGTTTTCCAGAACTTTGGAATTTGAGAACAAACATTGGGATTCATCTCTCCGTCCCTCCCTTCCGTCTCTTGCCCGGCCCTTCGATTAACTTTGTTGTGTTGCCAGATTGTGAGGATAACAGGATGGGCATTGGGGTATTTTAGAAAAGGAAGTCTTCAGTGGATGGTAGAAAAAAAATGCTGGCTTGTTCAGGATATCTCGGTCAATCAATCACCTGCTTTTTAACTCCGGAGTTAATTTGTCACTTGCCTTCAAGAGCCTTGTCACAATTTCGAGAGACCCCAAACAATGCAAGGAAGTGTAGGATTAAGTGTAGGATCCCATTTTTTGACACGTTCAGGATCCTAAGTTTTGAGATCCTTCTTTTCACAAGGATCTTTTGGCTGGGAGGGACACCCAAAAATGGACCGTTTTTTGTTTTTTTTTGTGGTCCTTCTGCATTGTGGTTGTTGTTAGTTGCGAAGTCGTGTCTCCGGCCCCTCGCGACAACCGTTAAAATGCTTTATTTTACAATTTCAAAGAAAACCCTAAATATTTAAAGTGTTAAAATAATTAAATAATATTTTTTTTTTAAAAAAAATAAGGCTTAAAAGCAGACAAATGTCAGCTCATTTTCCTAGAACGGGCAAAAATGTTATTTTCCTTTTATCAAGAGTCGACCATGGAAGAAGGATTAATCATTGAAAAGTTTATTGGAAAGGACAGTGAAATTTCAGGCAAAATGATAAGCTTTAAAGAGAGTTTCTGCCCATTTTTCTTTTTAAATTCATCCACTCCTTTTTTTTCCCCCTGGTTTTTTTTCCCCTAGACTTTTCCCACCCTTATTGGCGATATTAGCAACGTCGACAGCCTCAGTGCCCAAATTCTCCACCTTATAGCGGAGCGGATACGAACCAAAGCGGTTTTCCAGGTGACGCCGTTTCTCCCTGCGTGTCCGTCGGAATTCGAAACCAGGATTTCGATGTTCTCCAATTGCCCGTAAAGAAATGGGCTCTTTCCTTGCCTCCCTGTAGCCATCTTGGCCTACCTCGTAGGACCGTCGTACAGATGATGGCGCATGTCGACTAGACGGACGGCTAGAGGGATTATTAGATAGGTCGATTAGAGCAGGAGTCTCCAACCTCACCAGGCTTAAAGTTGCCAAGGTTGGAGACCCCTGGATTCTTTTCTTTTTCTCTTTCTTTCTTTCTTTCTTTCTTCCTTCCTCTTTCTTTCTTCCTTCCTTTCTTTCTGTTTCTTTCCTTCTTTCTTTCTTTTTCTTCCTTCCTTCCTTTTTCTTTCTTCCTTCCTTCCTTTCTCCCTCCCTCTTTCTTTCCCTCTTTCTTCCTTCCTTTCTTTTTCTTCCTTCCTTCCTTTCTTTCTCTTTCTTTCCTTCTTTCTTTTTCTTTTTCTTTCTTTCTTTCCTTTCTCTTTCTTCCTTCCTTCCTTCCTTTTTCTTTCTTTCTTTCTTAATCCCTCCCTCCCTTTCTTCTTTCTTCCTTCCTTCCTTCTTTCTTTCCTTCCTTCTTTCTTCCTTTCTTACTTCCTTTTCTTTCTTTCTTCCTCCCTCCCTTTCTTTCTTCTTTCTTCCTTCCTTCTTCCTTCCTTCTTTCTTTCTTTCTTTCTTTCTTCCTCCCTCCCTCTTTCTTTCTTCTTTCTTCCTTCCTTCCTTCTTTCCTTCCTTTCTCTTCCTTCCTTCCTTCCTTCTTTCTTTCCGTCTTTCTTTCTTTCTTCCTCCCTCCCTCTTTCTTTCTTCTTCCTTCCTTCCTTCTTTCTTTCCTTCTTTCTTCCTTTCTTCCTTCTTCTTTCTTCCTTTCTTCCTCCCTCCCTCCCTCTTTCTTCTTTCTTCCTTCCTTCCTTCCTTCCTTCCTTCCTTCCTTCTTTCTTTTTCTTTCTTGAATTTCTATACCGCCCTTCTCCCGAAGGACTCAGGGCGGTGAGCAGAATAAGATTTCATATACATATAATAATTTTTATTTTATTTTATTTTTATTTTTATTTTTTATTAGAGGGATCACACAGATGAAACCGACCGACAAGAGACGGGGATGGCGGCCGGCCTCGCCCTTAACCCGGATTCCTTTTCCCACGTTCACCCAAGCGGGGAAAGGAAAAGGGGACCACTCAGCTCTGGAATTTCCCCGCCCCCCGCCCCGCCGGGACCCCCTGCGGCGCCTTCCGAACGCCGCAAAAGGCCATCCGAACGTTCGCGCAACATTTCCAGCCAATCAGAAAGCGGGGCCGCAGAGGGAGAGAGAGATCAAAGAGAGGAAATGAAGCGGCTCGGCTGCATTCTTTTCATCCAATCAGCGCTCCGCTCGGCTTCCGCTCCTCCTCCGAAGTGGGGGGGGCGGGTTTGAAGGCGACCAATGGCATCCTGGAAAAAAAAGGGGAGGGGGGGAAGAGAGAGGAGGGCGGGGAAGATGGCCGCCCCCATCAAGATCACAGAGGGGGAGGAAGAGGAGGAAGAGTTTGTGGGGGGGGCTCTGAATGCCTGACGCCTTTCTGACACCCCCCCTCTTTTCCAGCCAATTCCCACCATCTGTGGAAAAAAAAGGGGGGTCTTTTTCCCCCCAAGCCCCCCCCCAAGCATTATTCCTTGGATCCCCCCTCCCCAAACAAGCCTCCTCTTCCTCCCCCCCTCCCTTTCTCCAAGCAACCCCAATTGTTTAATTTGATTTTTATTTCATTTTTACATCATCATCATCATGATGTCTGCAGAAGGATGAGTTTGCCTCCTCTTCCTCTGGATTCCCCCGGGAGCCACTAAGGTGTGGTTGTGAGAGCCACACCTGGTGTGAAAAAAACACACAACCGTTGGCATTTTTTTTTTCAACTTGTTAAAACTGATGGGACAAGCCCTGGCTAGGTAGCTTGGCTTAAGGTGGTGGTGAGGGATTGGGGTGGGGGGGGGGGGTGGGGGGAGGAGATGGGGAATATATTTGCCCCCTTCTCCGCCCCACGGAAAGGGGCTCGCCGAGCGGAAGGACGCTCCAACCCGGGAAGCTTTGATGAACTTCACCGCAAATGCAAAGGTAAAAGTGCTTTTATTTATTGATTGATTGATTTGATTTGATTTGATTTATATGCCGCCCTTCTCCGGAGACTCAGGGCGGCTTACAATGCGTTATTTATTTATTTTTGCTTATATAGGGATAGGTTTGGTTGGCAGGTCCTCCGTGCTCTCTGAGTTTGGGGGTTTTCTCGCAGACGTTTCTGGACCCAGCTAAGTAACGTTATCAGTGCTAGAAGAGAGGAGGAGGAGGAGGAGGAGGAGAACTGTGGAGTCCTCCGAGCTCTCTGAGTTTGGGGGTTTTCTCGCAGACGTTTCTGGACCCAGCTAAGTAACGTTATCAGTGCTAGAAGAGAGGAGGAGGAGGAGGAGGAGAACTGTGGGGTCCTTGGTACTCTCTGAGCTTGCTGGGTTTCTCGCAGACATCTCATGGCCCAGCTAGGTAAGGTTATCAGTGCTAGAAGAGAGGAGGAGGAGGAGAATTGTGGGGTCCTCCGTGCTCTCTGAGTTTGGGGGTTTTCTCGCAGACGTTTCTGGACCCAGCTAAGTAACGTTATCAGTGCTAGAAGAGAGGAGGAGGAGGAGGAGAACTGTGGAGTCCTCCGAGCTCTCTGAGTTTGGGGGTTTTCTCGCAGACGTTTGAGGACCCAGCTAGGTAAGGTTATCAGTGCTAGAAGAGAGGAGGAGGAGGAGGAGGAGAACTGTGGGGTCCTTGGTACTCTCTGAGCTTGCTGGGTTTCTCGCAGACGTCTCATGGCCCAGCTAGGTAAGGTTATCAGTGCTAGAAGAGAGGAGGAGGAGAACTGTGGGGTCCTTGGTACTCTCTGGGTTTCTCGCAGACGTCTCATGGCCCAACTAGATAACGTTATCAGTGCTAGAAGGAGGGAGTGGGGCTTGTGGGGAGGAGGAGGAAGAGGAGAAGGAGAAGGAAGAGAAGGGGAGGGGGAGGAGGAGGACTGTGGGATTCACGTTCCTCTGTGAATTTGGTGGTTTCCTTGTAAACGTTTCATGACCCAACTAGGTTACCTCATCAGTGTTAGAAGAGGAGGAGGAGGAGAACTTTTGTTTGGGGTTTGTGGGAAGAACCACGTTACTGTCTGAGCTTGATGGTTTCCTTCCAGACTAACCCGTATAGGCGGAAACATCCTTGCTGAGTGTGGGAATATTTACTAAAACCTTACATTTCCCACAGTACCAATGTTTTTAACAGTTTGCTGGCTTTTTATCTCGAGGGTTACAAAAAAACCAGCTGTTTTATTTATTTTTATTTTTTTTTTGCGTTGGGTAGCGGCTGCTTCTGTCCAGGGCCAGCTTGTCCAGTCTCCACCAATTCCACCGTTAATTCCACGTGGCTTTTAATAAATCAAATCAAATAAGTTTCAATGGGGCTGCAAAACTCTCTTTTTATTTTTTAACCCGGTCTCTATTCCAGATGTTTTCCCTCAACAAATTGAAGGCGTCAAGCTGATCATTAATAAATCTCTCAGTAGCCATTTCCAGGTGGGTCTCCTTACTTCTCGGGATCTTGATTAACAGAGTTGGAAGGGGTCCTGTAGGTCATCTAGTCCAACCCCCTGCCCAAGCAGGAGACCCTACATCTGTCTCTACCTAGGATCGAACTCACAACCTCCTGATTGTGAGGCAAGAGCTCCACCTCTAGGCTATGCACCACTCGGTGAAGGGAATCACTCATCATCATCTTTTAATGACCCCATAATCCCTCGCGGGGTGGCGTCTGGGCAACTGAATGGAGCTGAGTGTTTACTGGCCGGATGCCTTTCCTGTCACCAGGGCAGAGTTTTGCTCAGCAGTTAATATTCTCGGTGTGCCCAGAGAGAGAGAGAGAGCAGCTGGATCAGTAGTAGGAATGATGGCGGCTCTGTAACGCGTTAGCCTACCTCGCAGGGGGATTGTTGTGTGGAGTCATGGAAGGAGGGAGTGCTATCTCCCCCCCCCCCCCCCGTCATCCAGCCAGCAAACAAGCATTAGACTTAAATTGTCTTGTACGGATAGTTTTTGACTTACAACGGTTTGTTTAGTGACCGAAGTTACAATGGCACTGAGAAACGGGACTTAAGGACCCTGTTTCACGCTTACGACCCTTGCAGCCTCTCCAAATTCAAGTCGCTTAGCGACTGCCTCGTATATTTGTGACGGTCACGGGGGGGGATGGTCACGCTTTTGCGACGTTCTGTCCTGCAAAGTCGACGGGGGAAGCCGGCTTCGCTTAACGACCCGCGGCACTGACTTAATAACCGGAGGAATTCCTTAACCACCGCAGCCGGAAAGGTTGTAAAACAGGGGCAAAGCTCACTTAACTGTGGGTTTCACTTAGCGACAGAAATTTTACGGTGCTCGATGAGGACTGCCTACATGCCTCGCCTTCGGATTTAAAGCTTGTTGCTGGTTTCCCCCCCCCCCCCCTTGCAGGTAACTCATACTGTCCACATGAGTACCGTTGGCCACTCAGGATACCACCTGAACACGACGTATGTGGGGGATCAGCAGCTTAGTCCTACAGAGGTGAGCGAAAGTAGATTATTTCCGGTCAAAATGGGATTTAATTTTGTCTTTTGGGTCCTAATTCCCAGGTTACGGGAATTACAGGTTTGGGTCCCTCAAAGTGTGGCTTGTTAACTATCAGGTTAGTTAACTATCCTTAGGTATGAAAGGCAGCAGGGTGGGCCAATCACCAGGAGACGGTGAGTTCTAGTCCCGCCTTAGGCATGAAAGCCGGCTAGGTGACTTTGGACCAATCACCAGGAGACGGTGAGTTCTAGTTCCACCTTAGATATGAAGGCAGCTTGGTGATTTTGGACCAATCACTAGGAGACTGTGAGTTCTAGTCCCGCCTTAGGCATGAAAGCCAGCTAGGTGACTTTGGACCAGTCACCAGGAGATGGTGAGTTCTAGTTCCACCTTAGATATGAAGGCAGCTTAGTAATTTTGAGCCAATCACCAGGAGACAGTGAGTTCTAGTCCCGCCTTAGGCATGAAAGCCAGCTAGGTGACTTTGGACCAATCACTAGGAGACTGTGAGTTCTAGTCCCACCTTAGATATGAAGGCAGCTTGGTGATTTTGAGCCAATCACCAGGAGACTGTGAGTTCTAGTCCCACCTTAGGCATGAAAGCCGGCTAGGTGACTTTGGACCAATCACTAGGAGACTGTGAGTTCTAGTCCCACCTTAGATATGAAGACAGCTTGGTGATTTTGAGCCAATCACCAGGAGAAGTGAGTTCTAGTTCCACCTTAGATATGAAGACAGCTGGGTGATTTTGAGCCAATCACCAGGAGATAGTGAGTTCTAGTCCCACTTTAGGATTGAAAGCCAGCTGGGTGACTTTGGGCCAATCACCGGAGATGGTGAATTCTAGTCCCGCTTTAGGATTGAAAGCCAGCTGGGTGACTGGGCCAATCACCAGGTGATGGTGAGTTCTAGTCCCGCCTTAGATATGAAAACGGATGGGTGCCTTTGGGCCAATCACCAGGAGACAGTGAATTCTAGTCCTGCCTTTGGCACAAAAGCCAGTTAGGTGATTTTGGGCGAATCACAAGGTGACGGTGAGTTCTAGTTCCACCTTAGTTATGAAGATGGCTTGGTGACTGAGCCAATCACCAGGAGATGGTGAATTCTAGTCCCGCCTTAGCCATAAAAGCCTGCTATGCGACCTTGGGCCAGTCCCTCCTTCTCATCCCAACCCAACCTCGCAGGGTTGTCGTTGTAGGAGAAAATAGGAAGAGAAAGGTGTATCAGTTACGTCCACCATCATTGAGTCATTTATTAAAAAAAAAAAAAAACCCGGTTAAAATCGTTTATTTTAAAATATTAAACCAAACCTAAATATTCAAAGTTTTAAAACAATGAAATCCAATTAAAATTATATCTTAAAAAAAAGAAAAGAAAAAAGGCTTAAAAGCAGACAAACCTCAGCCTATTTTCCTAAGAACGGGCAAAAATGTTATTTTCCTTTTACCAAAAATCAAACCAATAACAGCCCATGGCAGAAGGATTAATCATTGAAATGTTTCTTGGAAGGGCAAGAAACAAGAAATTTGGGCCAAAATGCTCAGCTTTGAAAGAGAGCAAATAAAAAAAAAACTTTTTACAAAAAAAAAAAAAGTTTTGCCCATTTTTTTCAAAACAATTCATCCAGTTCCATTTTTTTTCCCGTTTTTTTTTTTTTCCCCCTAGACTTTTCCCACCCTTATTGGCGATATTAGCAACGTCGGCAGCCTCAGTGCCCAAATTCTCCACCTTATAGCGGAGCGGATACGAACCAAAGCGGTTTTCCAGGTAACGACGTCTGTTCCCGCGTGTCCGTCGGAATTCGAACCCAGGATTTTGATGCGCTCCGATCGGCCGTAAAGAAATGGGCTCTTTCCTTGCCTCCATGTAGCAGTCTTGGCCTACCTCGCAGGACCGTTGTAAAGATGATGGAGCCCTAACCCACCCGTGATTTCTGTTACCGGTTCGGGCGAATATCATCTCTGATTTGAATACCCAGAGCTGTAATTTGCAGCCTGGGGGGGAAAAAAATTAGCATTATTTTAAATTAAAAAAAAAAAATTGGAAATACGTACATATCCCCCTGACATTTTAATTTAACTTTTGTGTCGAATTTAAATTTTAAATTCCTCTTTTAAATTTCACATTCTATTATTTTTTAAGATTGGGAGTCCTCCATTTACAACGGCTCCTTGAGTGACCGCAACAGCCCTGAGAAAAGTGATTTATGGCCGTTTTTCACACTTACGACCGTTGCAGCATTCCCACGTCACATGATCAACATTGACGCTTTGAGCAAATGATTCGTATTTATGACAGCCCGCAGCGTCCCCGGGAGTCACATGATCCCCTTTTACTGACAAGCCAAGTGAATGGGCAAGCCAGTTTCACTTAACAACCGTGGGACTAATTTAAATAAGTTAAACTTTAATAAGTTTTTGTTTTATTTTTTTGTTTTATTGTTGTTATTTTGTTTATTATCACCGCCCTGAGTCCTCTCGGAGAAAGGATGGCATATAAATCTAAACAAACAAACAAAGAAATAACTGCGGCGATTCACTTAACAACCGGGGCAAGAAATGTCATAACACGGGGGGCAAAACTCACTTCACAACTGTCTCGCTTAGCAACGTAAAATTTTGGGCTCAGTTGTGGTCGTAAGTTTAGTTTTAGTTTAGTTTTATTAAATTTGTATACCGCCCTACTCCCGAAGGACTCAGGGCGGTGAACAGGCACAGGAGAAAATACAGAAATACAAAAGTTAAAAACAATTAAATTAAAAACCAAATTAAATAATTTAGCCCACGACAATTAAAATCCCAATAAATTGAAAACAAATTAAAATTTCAATTTAAAATGGACTACCTGCAATTTGCAGGCTGAGAAAAAAATATATTATTATTTTTTTTTAAAAAAAAAGGCCCTTTAAAAGCAAACAGAGAGACACGGATTGGAAGTAAATATAACTCCCTTGAACTTTGAATTAACTTTTCGGGTAGAATGTAAAACTTTTCCTTGCTTCTTTTTCATTTTATATTCGGTTTTATGGTTGTTGTTTTTTTCAGATTGTATGGTACACCGCCCAGAGTCCCTCTGTTAGGGAGAGGCGAGGTTTCTAAGTGTGATTGATATAGAAAAATATAGAAGATTATGGAAATAAATATATACGATTTGGGAGGATGACTTGGCGGAAGGCAGCTTAGGTCCAAGTTTTGAAAGGAGGGATTTCCCTGCATGTAGAAAGTTAGCGTGGGCCTCCCTTGAGATGCTAGATTTCTTCAAGCGTGCCTCTTTTTCTTTTTTTCTTTTCTTTTTTTCTTCTCTCCTATGGCATTCCTGGTGTCCCCCCCCTTTCTCTCTCCCCCCCCCTCGTACTGTGAACGGCTCAGGCTGAACTCTGAAATGTAGAAATGTTTCTTTGTTAAAAAGGCAATTCCTGACTCATTCGCCCTCTTCCAGACTCAGCAGGCCAAATTCACCACTTGGCAATTCGATAGTGAATATCGCGGAGATGATTACACAGCTACCCTGACGCTGGGGAACCCCGATTTGATCAATGAATCCGGTGAGTGAGTGTGTCACAGAGATAAAATCTTTGGCAGGGATTGACATCCCCTTTTCCTTTCCTTTCCTTCCCTTTCCTTCCCCTTTTCTTCCTTTTCTTCCCCTTCCCCTTCCTTTCCTTTCCTTTCCTTCCCCTTTTCTTCCTTTCCTTCCCCTTTTCTTCCTTTCCTTTCCCCTTTTCTTCCTTTCCTTTCCTTTCCTTTCCTTTCCTTTCCTTTCCTTTCCTTTCCTTTCCTTTCTTTTCCTTTCCTTCCCCTTTCCTTCCTTTCCTTCCCCTTCCTTTCCTTCCCTTCCCTTCCCTTCCCTTCCCTTCCCTTCCCTTCCCTTCCCTTTTTTTTCTTTTCTTTTCCTTCCCTTCCCTTCCTTTTCTTTCCTTCCGTTTCCTTTCCTTCCCTTTCCTTCCTTTCCTTTCCTTTCCTTCCCTTTCGTTCTTTTTTCTTTTCCTTCCTTTTCCTTCCTTTCCTTTCCTTCCCTTCCCTTCCCTTCCTTTCTTTTTCTTTTCCTTCCCTTCCCTTCCCTTTCCTCTCCTTCCCTTCCCTTCCCTTCCCTTTCCTTTCCCTTCCCTCCTTCCATTCTCTTTCTCTCCTTTTTCTTTCTCTTTCTCTCCCACCCTTTCTTTGTCTTTGTCTCTGTCCTTCTTTCCATACATACATCCTCCTTCCCCCCTCCTTCCAGCTCTCCCTCTTTCCCTTCTTTCTCTACCTTTCTTTCCTCTCCTGCCTTCCCTCCCTCCCTCCTTTCTTCCAATCTCTTTTTCTTTCTCTTTGTGTCTCTTTCTCTCCTGCCCTCTCTTTCTTTGTCTTTGTTTCCCTTTCTCAGTTCCTCTCACCTTCCCTCCCTCTTTTCCTTCTCTTCCTTCCTTTCCTCTTTCTTTCCTTCTTCCTTCCTCCAACCTTCTTTCATTTGTTTGTTCGTTCATTCCTTCCTTCTCTCCCTCCCTTTTCCTTCCTTTCCTCTCCCCCAATCCTTCCTTCCCTCTCCCCCTAATCCTTCCTTTGCTCCCCCCTCTAATCCATCCTTCCTTCCTTTCCTCTCCCCCAATCCTTCCTTCCTTCCTTCTCCTCCCAATCCTTCCTTCGCTCCCCCCTCTAATCCTTCCTTCTTTCCTTCTTCCCCTCCCTCCCCTTTCCTTCCTTCTCTCCCTCCCCTTTCCTTCCTTCCTTCTCTCCCTCCCCTTTCCTTCCTTTCCTTCCTTCCTTCTCTCCCTCCCCTTTCCTTCCTTCTCTCCCTCCCCTTTCCTTCCTTCCTTCCTTCCTTCTCTCCCTCCCCTTTCCTTCCTTCTCTCCCTCCCCTTTCCTTCCTTTCCTTCCTTCCTTCCTTCCTTCTCTCCCTCCCCTTTCCTTCCTTCTCTCCCTCCCCTTTCCTTCCTTCTCTCCCTCCCCTTTCCTTCCTTTCCTTCCTTCCTTCCTTCTCTCCCTCCCCTTTCCTTCCTTCTCTCCCTCCCCTTTCCTTTCCTTCCCTTCCTTCCTTCCTTCCTTCCTTTCTTCCTTCCTTCTCTCCCTCCCCTGTCCTTCCTTCCCTCCCTCCCTCCCTTCCTTCCTTCCTTCCCACACACCTTAAAAGGGTGTGACTTTGAGAAACATTCTGCTAAACTCTACAACCGAACGGATAGTTGTCCGTTTGCAACCTGGGAATAGTTAGCGCAGGGGTCACTTTTTAAGAGGTGAGTTAAAAAGAGCCGTCCCTGCCAGTAGTAACCGACCCTTTCCCTTGTTTTTATTCCGTGCAGTTATTCTTGTTGCACACTTCCTCCAGAGCATGACGTCACGATTGGTCCTAGGGGGTGAATTGGTGTATCACCGACGTGCCGGAGAAGAAGGAACCATTGTTACTCTGGCTGGCAAGTACACCGGTGAGAAGCTCCTTTCCTAGTGCCCCGGAGGAAGGAGAGTCAGATTGTTCCCCATTCAGGGGTCCCAAGATGCCATCAGAGCAACAATTCCTGGATTTTCTAGTGCTGAGGGTGGTTTGCAGAACCTTATAGACTCTCAAAATGCCCCACCGCTATTAAAAACAGCGGGTAACAAGAACAGCAAGAAAAACCAGCAAGCCTAAACTGCAGCATAAATTTCAGGCCTTGCTTTCTTGCATCCCTTCCCGAAGACAGTTCTGAAAAGAACGATATGTCATTTTTCAGGGGAAGAATGAGCAGAGAGGCCAGGAAAAAACAGGAAAAAGAGAGAAAAGGGATGGGAGGGAAGAAAGGAAGGAAGGAAGGAGAGAAAGATAAGACAGAGAAGAGAGAAAGAAAGAAAAAGAAAGAAAGAAAAAGAAAAAGAAAAAAAAAGAAAGAAAGAAGAAAGAAAAAGAATAAGAAAAAAGAAAGAAAGAAAGAAAGGGAATATAAGAGAAATGGAAGGAAAGAAGGAAGGAAGAAAAGGAAGGAAAAGAAAGGCGGGAGGAAGGAAGGGAGGTTGGGTGGAAGGAAGGAGAGAAAACAAGACAGACAGAAAGAGAAATAGAACGAAAAGAAAGAGAAAGAAAGAGAATATAAGAGAAACGGAAGGAGGAAAAGAAAGGGGAGGGAGGAAGGAAAAGAGAGGAGGAAGGGAGGGAGGGTGGAAGGAAGGAGAGAAAACAAGACAGACAGAAAGAGAAAGGAAGGAAGAAACAGAGAAAGGGAATATAAGAGAAACAGAAGGAAGGAAAAGAAAGTGGAGGGAGGGAGGGAGGAAGGGAGGGTGGAAGGAAGGAGAGAAAACAAGACAGACAGAAAGAGAAAGGAAGGAAGAAACAGAGAAAGGGAATATAAGAGAAACGGAAGGAAGGAAGGAAAAGAAAGTGGAGGGAGGGAGGGAGGAAGGGAGGGTGGAAGGAAGGAGAGAAAACAAGACAGAAACAGAAAGAAAGAGAAAGAAAAAAGAAAGAAAGAGAGAGAAAGGGAATATAAGAGAAACGGAAGGAAAGGAGGGAGGAAAAGAAAGGGAGGGAGGAAGGAAAAGAAAGGGAGGGAGGAAGGAAGGAGAGAAAACAAGACAGAGAGAAAGGAAAGAAAGAAAGAAAAACGAACGAAAGAAAGAAAGAAAGAAAGAAAGAAAGAAAGAAAGAAAGAAACTTCTGACCCCTCCCACTGAGCGTAACCCAGAGTCAAATACGGAAGTTCAGCTGAAGAATTGAGTTGGACTTTGGATGGATCTGGGGCCATCCATTGTTGGTAGATCAATAATCGGGAACGTTGGGATCAGCTGGCGAAGGTCACAAAATGAGCAGAGGCAGCCAAATTGTTCTTGTTTGGTTAGAGGAAATGTATTTCCTTGGAGACGGGAAATTCCCGTACGGAATCTGGGATCGGGATGGAGTCAAGGAAAAACGATTCGCTAAGGCCAGGCTGTCTTGTTATTAATAATGGTTTTTCTGTTTCTAATGCTTCGTTGATTTGCCGTCTGCCCTGGAGAAGGGCCAGCTATTGGAAATGCAGGATATTTAATAACATTTTTGCTTTATTTTAGCTCTGAAGTGGGTAGCCACTCTTAATTTGGGGTACGGCGGAGCCCATGCCAGTTACTACCACCGAGCTAATGATCAGGTGAGTTGAATCTTCATTGCTTCTCCTCCTCCTCCGCTTTGCTCCTCCTCCTTCTTTTCTTTCTCCTCCTCCTCCTCTTTCTCTTCCTCCATCGCTTTATTCGTCTCTTCTTCTGCTCTTTCTCCCTTCTGATCTTTCCTCTTTCTTCTTTTCTTCTTCTACCCTTTCGCCTTCTAATTTTCATCTCTTCCTTTCTCATCTGTTTTTCCTTCTGATGGTCATCTTTCTTTTCTTCTCCTTCTCTTTATCTTTTGTCTTCTTTTCTTCTCGTCTTTCTCCTTCTAAACATCTCCTCCTTCTCTTCTCCTTTCTCTCCTTCTAATCTTCATCTCTTTCTTCTTTTCTTCTCTTTTCCCTTCTTCTAATCTTCATCTCTCTTTTCTTCTTCTCTGTCTCCGTCTCCTAATCTTCCCCTTTCTTCTTCTTCTTCTTCTTCATCTTTTTCTCCTCCTCCTCCTTCTTTCGGTCTTTACCTTTCTTCTTCTCCTCCTTCTCCTCTTCTTCTTCATCTCCATCTTCTGTATCTCCACCATCTCCTTCTCTTCCTTCCTTTTTCCTCCTCCACTTTTCCTTCCTCCTTCATGTCTTCTCCTTCTCCTCTTCTCCACATCTTTCTTCGTCTTTTTCTTCTCCTTCTCTTTATCTTTTGTCTTCTTTTCTTCTCGTCTTTCTCCTTCTAATCATCTCCCTTCTCTTCTTCTTTATCTCCTTCTAATGTTCATCTCTTTCTTTTCTTCTCTTTTTCCTTCTTCTAATCTTCATCTCTTTCTTTTCTGTCTCCTTCTCCTAACCTTCCTCCTCCTCCTCCTCCTTCTTCTTTTCTTCTTTCTGTCTTTATCTTTCTCCTTCTCCTCCTCCTTTTCTTCTTCCCCCATTTCTTTCTTCTCCGCCTTCTGTTTCTCCACCGTCTCCTTCTCTTCCTTCCTTTTTCCTCCTCCACTTTTCCTTCCTCCTTCATGTCTTCTCCTCCTCCACATCTTTCTTTGTCTTTTTCTTCACCTTCTTCTCTTCCTTCTCCTCCACTTTTCCTGGGCCCCAATAGCCTTCGAGTTTGACTTCCATTTTCCCCCCCTCTCCTTGGCAGATTCAGGTTGGTGTGGAATTCGAAGCCAATACTCGGCTGCAGGAAACAAGCTTCGCTTACGGGTATCAGCTCACCCTGCCCGAAGCCAATATGATCTTCAAGGGTGAGTGAAATGAAACCATCAGTAGGTTCTACACTCTGCCAATTAGTCCTCTGCCATTTAAGAGACAAGCGTACCTTCCATTTTGCTTGCCAAAAGTTTTCCTGTCTAAGGCAGGACTATAATTCCCCGTCTCCTGGTGATTGGCCCAAAGTCACCCAGTCTGCTTTATGCCTAAAGTGGGACTAAAACTCCCTGTCTCTTGGTGATTGACCCAAAATCACCCAGTCTGTTTTAGTGACTAAGGCTGAACTAGAACTCCCAGTCTCCTGGTGACTGGCCCTAAGTCATCAAGCCAGCTATCTTGCCTAAGGTGGGACTGGAACTCCCTGTCTCCTGGTGATTGGCCGAAAGTCACCCAATCAGTTTTCATGACTGAGGCAGGACTAGAACTCCCCGTCTCCTGATGATTGGCCCAAAGTCACTCAGTCAGTTTTCATGACTGAGGTGGGACTAGAACTCCCTGTCTCCTGGTGATTGGCCCAAAGTCACCCAGTCTGTTTTCATTTATTTATTTATTTATTTATTTATTTATTATATTTCTATACCGCCTTTCTCCCATAGGACTCAAGGCGGTGTACAGTCAAGAAAAATATAGACACACAAACATCATAAAATTGCTAATTGTTTTCATGACTGAGGCGGGACTAGAACTCCCCGTCTCCTGATGATTGGCCCAAAGTCACTCAGTCAGTTTTCATGACTGAGGTGGGACTAGAACTCCCTGTCTCCTGGTGGCTGGCCCTAAGTCACCAAGCCAGCTATTTTGCCCAAGGCGGGACTAGAACTCCCTGTCTCCTGGTGATTGGCCCAAAGTCACCCAGTCAGTTTTCATGACTGAGGCGGGACTAGAACTCCCCATCTCCTGATGATTGGCCCAAAGTCACTCAGTCAGTTTTCATGACTGAGGCGGGACTAGAACTCCCCATCTCCTGGTGATTGGCCCAAAGTCACCCAGTCTGTTTTCATGACTGAGGCGGGACTAGAACTCTCCCTCTCCTGGTGGTTGGCCCAAAGTCACCCAATCATCTGCCTACGGCAAGACTAGAACTCCCAATCTCCTAGTTTCTAACCCGGCACCTTAACCACTAGGCCAAGCTGCCACTAACGCCTCACTCTTCTTCTTCCTTCAGGCTTTCTGGACAGTAACTGGTGCGTGGGGGCAGTTCTGGAGAAGAAAATCCCCCCTTTGCCGGTGACCTTAGCGCTAGGCGCCTTCCTCAATCATTGGAAACACCGATTCCATTGCGGGTTCAGCATCATTGTGGGTTGAGGGTCTGCACCGGCCTTGAGTCTCTTACAAAGGAGGCGGTTGGGGGTTTGAAAAGTTGGGGGAGGCAATTGCTCGGTTAGAGCAGTGCAGCCTTGGATGATGGGACACGGGAGTATCAGTGCCCGCGCAGTGTCCCGCAGGTAGGCGGTGATGCCATGGCCGCCTCCATAGGTCCGTGCACAATTCCTGCCCGGAAGGAAACGCACCCTGAGTGCAAAGGTGCCCCGTTTCTCACCCAGGACTCTGATTTTTGCTGGTTTAGGGCAACGTTAACGCCGGGGCACAGGATTTTGGGTCGGGTGGTGGCAAACCTTTTCTTTGTTCGATGGTCTTTGGAGAGTTCTGAACACCGGATTTCCCAGCGGAGCGAGGGATCGGCGCCGTTTCGGTGTGGGTGACGTGGGGGCCCTGAAATTCAGAAGACCCCCCCCCCCCCCAAAAAAAAAAAAAAAACTCAGCTGCTGTTTCCTGGGCGGTTTGTGCTCTTCGGCTGATTCAGAGGCAGGGACCAAAAAGCCGAATTTATGACTTCAGTGCAATGGTGACTCTAAATATGATTAAAATGATGTTGAGGCTGAGCTTTTTAGCCCCTCAAAACACCTTCGGTCTGGTTCTTTTAATACCTTTTTTTTTCATAGAAATATTAAACCGTGCCACTTTTCTCAAACTTTAGAAGTAATCCTCTAGTAACGACCATTCGGTTAGTGATGCCTTTCCTGCCCCTTTTGGAGTGTGCGAAAGAAAACTGAGAGTTGAAAAGAACATGATCAGTTAAAAAAGTAAAACAGATAGATAAACGCATGGAATAAAACGGATAAAACGAAAAAGGAAGAGGATAGATAAACCAAGGAAAGAAGGTAGATAAAAATGAAACAAATAAAACGGATGAAAAGAAAAATGAGGGGTAAACAAAATAAACACATGGAATAAAACAGATAAAACAAAAAAGAAAAGGATGGATAAACCAAGGAAATACAGTAGATAGATAAACACATGGAATGAAACAGATAAAACGAAAAGGAAGAGGATAGATAAACCAAGGAAAGACAGTAGATAAAAATGAAACAAATAAAACTGATGAAAAGAAAAAGGGAAAACAAGAATGAATAAATAAAAATAAAACAAATGGATAAAATGTACGAAAAGAAAAATGATAAAGATGATGGATTAGAAAAAGACAGATGAAAGTAAAACAAAATAGATGGAAAGGAAGATGGTAGAAAAGAAAACAAAAAATTAAATAAAACTGCTAAAATAAAATTGAATTTTTTTAAAAAAAGATGATAAAAATAAAATAGATAAATGAACTGGATGAAAAGAGATGGTAAAGAAAAGATGAAAGATAAAAAAAAGATAAATGAAAATAGATGAGAAGAAATATAAAAATAAAACGTAAATAGATAAAAGCGAAAAGAAAAAAACTTGATGAAGGATGGTAAAGAAAAAAAGATAAAAAAGACGGAAATAAAACAGATCAAATAGATGAAAAGGAATATGGTAGAAAAGATGTTAACTAAAAATAAAATCGATAAAAAGAAAAGAAAGTAAGAAAGAAATATATAAAAATAAAACGGATGAAAGAGGATAAGATAAAAAATAAAATATATGCGCAGTTTAGTGGAATCTAACCGGATATCAATTCCTATACTGATTTTTTAAAAAAAGAAAATTAAATAGATAGGTAAAACAGATGAAAAAAGAGATGATAAGATAAAAAAAGAAAATATCATTGGATAAACTTGCAGGAAAAGCTTTTGCGCGAACCCACCAAAGATGGAAAAAACCGATCTGGAAAAATAAACCAAGTTTTTATTGAATTAATTGCTACCATTAAAGTGCTACTGAAAGAACAGGGGGAAAAGAGTCGGCTTCCTCGTTGCGTTGTTAAAATTAGCAAAATAGTAAAATTTCCAAACCCCGAGATGTGCAGAGAAGCGTCTGTCCGCTGGAATTCAGTCCGAAATTGCCTTCTACAGGTAGTCCTCGATTTACGACCACAACGGAGCCCCAAATGCTGAAGTGAGATGTTAGTTAAGTGAGTTTCGCCCCCTTGAGCAGCCTTTTTGGCCACTGTCATTAAATGAATCGCCGCCGCTGTCACGTTAGGAACACCCGGAGGCTCGGGAGAAGGTCGCAAAAGGGGGTCACGATACTGCCACCGTCGTAAAATTCGAGTCAGTTGCCAAGCGTCTCTGAATTTTGATCACGCGATCGTGAAGATGGCACAACGATCGTTAAGTGCGAAGCCGTAAGTCACTATTTCCAGTACCGTCGTAACTTTGAGTGGTCACTAAACGAACTGTTGTAAATTGGGGATTATCTGTACTTATGCTGGAGGAGCAAAAGAAGTATTATTTTGACAAGTGGGCACTGGAGCAAGGAATACCCCAAGACCCAAAAGAAAGAAAAAAGGAATAGAGCCAAGAGATGCCACTGAGGGATTTTTTGGCAGAAAACAAGATAGGAAAAAAAATTAATATATATATGTGTTTTTCTTTTAGCCAGGTTTTTCCTACGTAACCTGGCTAAAAGAAAAAAAACACATAAATCCTACGAAGAAGTAAGAAAATATATAATTTATATATATTATATAAAAATATTAGATAGATAGATAGATAGATAGGAGAGACAGAAGAGGATAGATAGATAGTAGATAGATACATAGATACATAGATAGAGATAGATGGATAGAAGAGGATAGATAGATAGAAGAGGATAGAGATAGATAGATAGAGATAGATGGATAGATAGAAGAGGATAGATAGAAGAGGATATAGATAGAAGAGGATAGATAGATAGAAGAGGATAGATAGATAGATAGAGATAGATAGGATAGACAGACAGATAGATAGAAGAGGATAGATAGATAGAAGAGAGAGAGAGAGAGAGAGAGATAGATAGATAGACAGACAGACAGATATTTGCAAGGGGAAAAAATGTTAGGAAGCTGCTGGCTAGAACTGAGCAGAGATTTTGGGAAGTTCTTTTGGCTGTATAGATAGACCTCTACTTACGGCTACAATTGAGGGCAAAATTCCTGTCGCTAAACGAGACAGCCCTTAAGTGAAATTTGCCTCATTTTACACCCTTTCTTGCCACAGATATTAAGCGAATGTCTTCAGTTGTTGTTGACGACACAGTCGGTAAGTGAATCCAGCTTCCCCCTTGAGTCTGCTTGTCAGAAGGTCGCAAAAAGGGGACACTTGACCGTCATAAATACGAGTTCTGTTGGCCAAGCCACTGAATTTCGATCAGCCGATTCCGAGGACGCTGCAACGGTCGTGAGCGTAAGACACGGTTCCGAGACCCTTTTTTTCGGTGCCGTCGCAACTCGGGACGGTCACTAAACGAACTGTTCGTAAGTCAAGGACTACCTGCATATTTGCAAAGCAGAGATTTCTCCTCTATCTGAGTTTTTAGCTGATAATTTCAGAGAGGAGGGGGGTCAAGGAAGAAAGGTTTTGGCCTTCGTGGATATGAAGGATCTGACGGGTGTTTTCCACTTTTAGCGTCCGAAGCTCGGTCAACAGCAAAAGAAGTTTCGCATAGAGAAACCTTTTTTTAGAAGGAAAAGAGAAGATTAAAAGACTCATTTAATCCAATTTGTTCTGTCTTTCTTCCTCCTTCGTCCCTAATTCAAGGTAGTCCTCGATTTACGACTGCAATCGAGGCCAACGTTTCCAAGCCAGGCGGTGGTTAAAGTCAATTTTGCCCCTTTATTTCTCTACAGCAGTTTAAGGGAATCGCTGCCGTCGCAAAGCGAATCCTGTCATTAAGCGAATCCGGCTTCCCTCCCCTCCCCTTGACTTGGGTGGCAAAGCCAAGTCAATGGGGGAAGCTGGATTCGCTTAACAACCACGTGATTTGCTTAACAACAGCAATTTGTTTAATATCTGAGGTAAAACAAGGCCCCAAAACCTAGTGTGACTCACTTATCAACTGCCAGAAATTCTGGTGTCAATTGTGGTCGTAAGTTGAGGACTATTTATCATCCAGGCATCCCTTTAAAAATATTTCACTTAAAGCCATTTTGACTTTGAGCCAGCCTGCTTTAAGAGAGGTGAACTTCAACTCCCAGAATCCCCCAGCCAGCATGCTTTAAGAGGGATGGACTTCAACTCCCAGAATCCCCCAACCAGACTGTTTTAAGAGGGATGGACTTCAACTCCCAGAATTCCCCAGCCAGCCTGCTTTAAGAGGGATGGACTTCAACTCCCAGAATCCCCCAACCAGCCTGCTTTAAGAGGGATGGACTTCAACTCCCAGAATCCCCCAACCAGCCTGCTTTAAGAGGGGTGGACTTCAACTCCCAGAATTCCCCAACCAGCCTGTTTTAAGAGGGATGGACTTCAACTCCCAGAATTCCCCAGCCAGCCTGTTTTAAGAGGGATGGACTTCAACTCCCAGAATTCCCCAACCAGCCTGCTTTAAGAGGGATGGACTTCAACTCCCAGAATTCCCCAGCCAGCCTGCTTTAAGAGGGGTGGACTTCAACTCCCAGAATCCCCCAACCAGCCTGCTTTAAGAGGGATGGACTTCAACTCCCAGAATCCCCCAACCAGCCTGCTTTAAGAGGGGTGGACTTCAACTCCCAGAATCCCCCAACCAGCCTGTTTTAAGAGGGATGGACTTCAACTCCCAGAATCCCCCAGCCAGCATGCTTTAAGAGGGATGGACTTCAACTCCCAGAATCCCCCAACCAGCCTGCTTTAAGAGGGGTGGACTTCAACTCCCAGAATCCCCCAACCAGCCTGCTTTAAGAGGGATGGACTTCAACTCCCAGAATCCCCCAACCAGCCTGCTTTAAGAGGGATGGACTTCAACTCCCAGAATCCCCCAACCAGCCTGCTTTAAGAGGGATGGACTTCAACTCCCAGAATCCCCCAGCCAGCCTGCTTTAAGAGGGATGGACTTCAACTCCCAGAATCCCCCAGCCAGCCTGCTTTAAGAGGGATGGACTTCCAAGATTCTTACCTGCCTTCGGGCCAAGGATGCAGGTGATCGATGTATTTCTTCAAGGTGAGAGCGATCTTCTCCTGCGTCCGATCGATCTCCTCCCTTTGGGTCACGTCCACGTGGTCTATGAAGGGAGAGGTTTGTGGGTGCGGTGGAAGAAGAGGAGGAGGGCAGGGAGGATTTGGGAGGGGGGTCCCCAAAATGCGAAATGGGGCAAAGGAAAAGGAAAAGGCAGCTGAAACCATCCTGGGCTCATTAGGATTCAGGCTCAGAAGGTGAAAGCTTTGGAAGGGACCTTAGAGGTCATCTAGTCCAAACCTCCCTGGCCAGGGCAGGAATCCATCCAACGCATAGAATCCTAGAACAGAAAAGCTGGATATAACCTTAGAGGTCCTCCAGTCCAACCCCCCCTGGACAAGGGCAGGAATTTCAATGTATAGGATCCTGGAAGGGACTGTTCTCTCCCCGTACCCCACACGCACCCCAACAGACTTTACTCACACAAAACAAAGATTAGACTGCCAGCATTCCGATAAAATGGGCAGAGTGTCAACAATACAAGGATTAATCCAAATGCAGTCCGATAAAGCAGGCAAAGTCCAGTAACGCAGAGATCATGGAGTATTTCCAGTTTTTGCTCGTCACAAACCGAACCGGCCACCACACCCACATTTATACCCTGTGGGGTGTGGTTCAGTGACTCAGCTAATCTCTGGCACGCCTTCCCCTCTGCTGTGCACGCTTCTCCCTGCGCCTCTGTCGCGGGTCCAGCCAGCACTTATCTCCTTCATCGCTGTCTACCTGTGGCTGCGGGGACATGCTTGGCTCTGAGCCTATCGTTTGGCCTTCGGTGTCCTCCAGAGGCATTGCCAGAGAGGAGGATCCTGGAGAGGGAGGCCTTGCCAACTCCTCTCCCTGACTCTCAGAGTCTGCATCTATTGATAGCCCAGGCTCAGGCAACAGAGCCACAACTGGGAATCTAGGGGTCATCTAGTCCAACCCCTTCAATCCAGAGCAGGGATCCTCATCTCCCCTGAATGTTGGGGAGGTGGGATAGATAGAGCCCACCCACCCTCCTCTCACGAACGAGGGTCTCTCACCTGGATAGAACAACACCAGAGCTTGCAGCAAGACATACTCAGCTTCGTGCAGCCTCAGTTTCCGCAAACTGATGTGGAATTTCAGCAGCGGCTCTAAATAAATCTGTTGAAATCCAGCTTGGGGAGAAAAGAAAGAATTGGAAAAAGGAGGAAAAAAAAGGGGGGGGGAATCAGAGAACCTGTGATATTCTGGAGTTTAACCTGGTTTTACTCTCCTTCCTTGGATAAATACCCCCGTTTGCCCACAGGAGGGTGCTTTCGCACAACCCAAAGCGGCTCCAATTTGACGCACTTGTGAAACGCACAGAGACAAACTCGCACCGCCCTCCCAGGGGGAAATCTCCATAATCTTTTTTCCATGCTTGGCTCCATGGCTGTTTAATCTCTCCCCGAGATTAATTACAGCTTGTTCTATCTATCTGGACTCAGGAAAAAAACAAAAACAAAAACACAACACACCAGCCAGATGTTCAGCATCATTTATCCGGGTCTTAATTAATCCGACACTTTTAATATTAATCCCCCCAAGGGGATCCTGAGGACGAGGGGTGGTGGTGGAAAGAATAGGAAGTCGCTTTGTGAAACGGACACGGAGGGGACACCAGGTTTTGCGGGGAGAACCCCCTGTAGCCATGATGGCGAATCTATGGCACGCATGCCACAGGTGGCACAACAAAGCCATATCGGTGAGTACGCAAGCTCAGCTCTCAGCTCTCAGCCATCTGATGTTTGGGCCTTCTGGGCCCGCTGGAAGTCAGGAAACAGGCTGTTTCCGGCCTCCAGAGGACCTCCGGGGGGATAGAGAAGGTCCATTTTTTGTCCTCCCCAGGCTCCAGAGCCTTTCTAGGAACCTGGGGAGGGCAACAACGGCTTTCCCTACCCTTCCCCCAGAGGCTCTCCGGAGGCTGGAAACGGCCCGTTTGCCAGCTTCCAGGGACTGAGGGAAGGCTGTTTTCGCCCTCCCCAGGCTCCTAGAGTCTGGGGAGAACGAAAAACAGACCTACTGGGCCCACCATGCCTTTGCGTGCTAAAAGTGGGGGGAGCGCAGGGGACCGCATGTGTGTGGGGGTGGGGTGCATAGAATTATGGGTGTGGGCACGCACGCGTGACGCCCCTCCCGCACTCCCCCCCCCCTGCTTTTGGCACATGATGGCAAAAAGGTTAGCCATCACTGCCCTATAGCCTTCTCCAGAGGTTGCCGAACTACAGTTCCCAGCAGCCTCGTTGGTCGCAAAGGCTCTTGGGAGTTGTAGTTCAGACATACCCCCTCAATGCACATTGTGGGAATTTTTATTTTTTTTTTAAAATCAAATTTCACCCCTTTTAGTCCTTCGGTTCCAATGAACCATTTAAACTTCTAAACCGATGGCGGGATTCAGCCGGTTCGCACAGATTCGGGCGAAATGGTAGCAGAGATCGTCGGTGGGCCCGGCCACCCGCCCTGGCGTAAAGACATCCTATTTAACCACGTTTCTGAGGCTGGGCGCATGTAAGAATATGCGAAATGCACCGCTGTTCTAAACTGCTCTTTTCTTGGTCAGTTTTTCTACAAATGGGAACCTAGAATAAAATATATTACATATGGGTACGGCAGTTCTCACCTTACGGCTACAAGCAAAAGCGCGATTTCTGTCGCTAAGCACAACAGTGGTTCAGCCACCTGCGCCTGACTTGATCGTGGCTGCTGAGCACAATCGCTTTTCATTGTTAAGTGAATTCCACACGGTCATTAAGCGTGAACCTTTGTGTCGGACGGCGGTTGGGAAGGCCGCAAGTGCCGATCACATGACCCCGGGACGTTACAACCGTCGTAAATGCAGGACAGGTGCCAAATGCTTCCATTTTAATCAGGCCGCCCTCGTCGTAAAAGTATGAAAAACCGATCCAAAGTCACTTTTTTTCAGTGCCTTCGTAACTTTGAGCAAGTCGTCATACCTTGAGGATTATCCGTCAAGGCCACACAACCCTATTGGATAGCCCAAGTTTTGCCCGATTAGTACGACCCGCCGACCGGTCCTGAAACTAACCGAAAGCAGATTTCTCAATTTTAATCCATCGGGAATTAATTTCCCCATCGCCATTAGCACCATTCGCTCAGCAAATGGGGGCAGAGGGGCTTCTCCTAACGTAGCCACCAATGTTAGTTTGTTGGTTTTGAAGTTCACAGGCTGGGTTTGAACCACGAAACCGGCCAAGCCTCTTTTCAATCACGGTGCCAGGCGGGGTGAGTGAGGCCTTTTTATACTGCAGGGTATAAATTAATCATTCCCCTGTTTTTTTCTGCAATCTGAACGTTGCTTAATCTACTGTGCCAAAGATCAAGGAGTTTTAAATAGCAAACTTTGTTCTGCATTACCGACCGACAAATTTAGGGATTAAACATTATGGTTGCCTACGGGAGAACCGAGGGTTAGGGTGGTGGTTGGCGGCAGCCAAAATAATCACAATATTTATCATCTAGGATGGTTGGTGGGCGCATTTGACTGGCTCGGCCTTCGATCGGAGGACTGGGAAATCTGATCGATACGGTTTTATGCAAGCTCGGCCCCTCGGGTGTTTAAAAACGGCAGCGAATAAATTTCTCGTATGTAATGAAATATGTATTCGCTCTTGGCTGTTTGGTTCGTCTTTCACGTCGCCTTCTTCTCAGTTTTATTTCCTTTCTCGGAAAAAATATATATATATAAAAATAGTTCCGCGAACTATACGTGATTGTGTAAGGGGTGCTTCTCAACCATGGCAGTTTTAAGAGGGGTGGGCTTCAAATCCTAGAATTCCCCAGTCAGTTCAGTTTAAACTCCCTGAATTCCCCAGTCAGCTTGGTTTAAACTCCCCGAATTCCTCAGCCAGCTTGGTTTAAACTCCCAGAATTCCCCAGTCAGCTTGGTTTAAACTCCCAGAATTCCCCAGTCAGCTTGGTTTAAACTCCCAGAATTCCCCAGTCAGCTTGGTTTAAACTCCCAGAATTCCCCAGTCAGCTTGGTTTAAACTCCCAGAATTCCCCAGTCAGCTTGGTTTAAACTCCCTGAATTCCCCAGTCAGCTTGGTTTAAACTCTCTGAATTCCCCAGTCAGCTTGGTTTAAACTCCCAGAATTCCCCAGTCAGCTTGGTTTAAACTCCTTGAATTCCCCAGTCAGCTTGGTTTAAACTCCCAGAATTCCCCAGTCAACTTGATTTAAACTCCCTGAATTCCCAGTCAGCTTGGTTTAAACTCCCTGAATTCCCCAGTCAGCTTGGTTTAAACTCCCAGAATTCCCCAGTCAGCTTGGTTTAAACTCCCCGAATCCCCCAGCCAGCTTGGTTTAAACTCCCAGAATTCCCCAGTCAACTTGGTTTAAACTCCTTGAATTTCCCAGTCATCTTGATTTAAACTCCCTGAATTCCCAGTCAGCTTGGTTTAAACTCCCTGAATTCCCCAGCCATCTTGGTTTAAACTCCCAGAATTCCCCAGTCAGCTTGGTTTAAACTCCTTGAATTCCCCAGTCAGCTTGGTTTAAACTCCCAGAATTCCCCAGTCAGCTTGGTTTAAACTCCCAGAATCCCCCAGCCAGCTTGGTTTAAACTCCCAGAATTCCCCAGCCATCTTGGTTTAAACTCCCTGAATTCCCCAGCCAGCTTGGTTTAAACTCCCTGAATTCCCCAGTCAGCTTGGTTTAAACTCCCAGAATTCCCCAGTCAGCTTGGTTTAAACTCCCAGAATTCCCCAGTCAGCTTGGTTTAAACTCCTTGAATTCCCCAGTCAGCTTGGTTTAAACTCCCAGAATTCCCCAGTCAGCTTGGTTTAAACTCCCAGAATCCCCCAGCCAGCTTGGTTTAAACTCCCAGAATTCCCCAGCCATCTTGGTTTAAACTCCCTGAATTCCCCAGTCAGCTTGGTTTAAACTCCCTGAATTCCCCAGTCAGCTTGGTTTAAACTCCTTGAATTCCCCAGTCAGCTTGGTTTAAACTCCTTGAATTCCCCAGTCAGCTTGGTTTAAACTCCCAGAATTCCCCAGCCAGCTTGGGTTAAACTCCTTGAATTCCCCAGTCAGCTTGGTTTAAACTCCCAGAATTCCCCAGCCAGCTTGGTTTAAACTCCCAGAATTCCCCAGCCTGCATGCTTTAAAAGGAATGGACTACAACTCCCAGAATTCCCCATCCAGCTTGCTTTAAGATAGGGAACCAATTCCCAGAACTCCCCGGCTAAATATGCTTTAAGATGGGTGGACTTCAACTCCCAAAATTCCCTAACATTCCACTGGCTGGGGAATTCTGGGCATTGAAGTCCACACCTCTAAAAATTGCCAAGATGGAGGAATTCTGACGCAAGGTAACCATAGAGGCAGCTCTGGACAGCTCCTCCCTACAAGTGGAAGTGTCTGGTGCGATACACAACGATTGTGAATTCAAAAGAGAGGCACACAATGAATTGTCTTCCCCAAACACACACACACACACACACACACACACACCGACCTACCCAGGGCACCATCTTGGATGGTGTAGCAATGTGGGCCACATTTCCAAGCATTTGTTTCCTCGTTGAACACGGTGTTGAACTGGATCTGGCAGATCTCCAGCGTGGCTCCTTTTAGAAGGGAGATCTGGTCATCCATGGGCAGATTTCTAAGTGAGGGAGAAGGACCAAGATTGGAGACAAGAGGTTGTGTAGATGCTCTTAAGAAGATCCGACTGGATCGCCGGGGGTAATTCGGCTCGATTTATTCCCCCCTTTTTGGTGATTGGCTTCCTTGGATGGCTTAGCCTGCTGGGGGAATCCTGGTTAGTTTAGGATCTAGTGGAGCTGGTAAAATGGGTCGATTGGACAGGTCTCCTGCATGAGTAGGGGGTTGGACTAGATGACCTCCAAGGTCCCATCCAACTCTGTTATTCTATTCTATTCTATTCTATTCTATTCTATTCTATTCTATTCTATTCTATTCTATTCTATTCTATTCATCTCTTCTTGAAAACCTGCAGCAATGAAGAAGGAAGGAAGGAAGGAAGGAAGGAAGGAAGGAAGGAAGGAAGGAAGGAAGATGAGTAGATAAAGAGATGAAACAAAAGGAAAGAAGGAAGGAAGGAAGGAAGATGAGTAGATAAATAGATGAAACAAAGGGAAGGAAGGAAGGAAGGAAGGAAGGAAGGAAGGAAGATGAGTAGATAAATAGATGAAGCAAAGGTAAGGAAGGAAGGAAGGAAAGAAGGAAGATGAGTAGATAAATAGATGAAGCAAAGGGAAGGAAGGAAGGAAGGAAGGAAGGAAGATGAGTAGATAAATAGATGGATCGAAGGGAAGGAAGGAAGGAAGGAAGGAAGGAAGGAAGGAAGGAAGGAAGGAAAGAAGGAAGGAAGGAAGGAAGGAAGGAAACTAACTCCTGGAGACAAGCCGTTCCACCTATTCATTGTCCTCACCATTAGGAAGTTTGTCCTTAGTTCCAAGTTTGCTAACTTCTCTCCTGGATCAGATTCTCCTGGAAGACGGAAGACCAAGAGATGGTCCATCCTCACAACTCCACCACTCACCGAAAAGTCGGGATGGCTTTGGCGAACTGGATGACCTGCTGGATCATGAAGGTGCTGAGGTCGGCAAACAAGGGCAGGAGGGAGAAGACGTCGGGCAGGGCCTCCTCCGAATGGTCCTCGTGGGAGGGCAGGAGATACAGAGAAGGGAAGGACGCTTCCTGAGAACCTCCGGTGTCCGGATTGTGGAGGCAGAGACGGACCGGCGGCTGCGGAGAGAAGCTGGGTCAGATGCCTTCACCCAGGATGCTGTTGTGGGTGAGGACAAGGAGTGGGATGCTGGGGGTTCGGCAGAACCTCTAGCTAAGATTCTGTGCAGTTCGGAGAACCCCCAAATCCAACCCTTGGCTGGCCCCGCCCATCCCACCCCTCCCAGGAGTCCCCACGCGGCCCGTTTTGGATGCAGGTAAGTGCAGAGCGTGTGCGTGTGGGGAGGGCGAAAAATGGGCCTATTGGAAGTTCAGGAAAGCCAGAAACAGGCCCATTTCTGGTCTCCAGAGGGCCTCCGGAGCCTGGGGAGGCCACTTTCGCCCTCCCAGAGGCTGGAGGAAAGCCTCTGGAGCCTGGGGAGGGCAAAAATCCCCCCAACCCACTTCATGGAGTTGTTGTAGGGAAAATAAGGGGAGGAAGGAATATTAGGTATGTTCACCATCTTGAGTTTTGTTATAATAATAATAATAATAATAATAATAATAATAATAATAATAATAATAATACTGCAAAATCTCCATTCCCTCCCCACTCCAGGGGGAAAGATACTGCAAAATCCCCATTCCCTCCCCACTCCAGGGGGAAGGATACTGCAAAATCCCCATTCCCTCCCCACTCCAGGGGGAAGGATACTGCAAAATCCCCATTCCCTCCCCACTCCAGGGGGAAGGATACTGCAAAATCCCCATTCCCTCCCCACTCCTGGGACCAGCCAGAGGTGGTAATTGCCGGTTCTCCGAACTACTCAAAATTTCCGCTACGGGTTCGCGAGAACCTGTCAGAACCTGCTGGATTTCACCTCTGCCCGGGGGTCATGTGATTGACCCCCTTTCGTGATCTTGGCTACCAGCCAAGTCAACGGGGAAGCCGGATTCCCTTACCAACCGTGCGGCTAACTTAACAACGGTGGTGATTCGTTTAACAACGGCATCCAGAAAGGTCGTAAAACGAGGCCAAGCTCACTTAGCAATAGAAATTTGGGGTCCCATTGTGGTCGTGAGTTGAGGACTATGACTATCAGCAGGCCCAACATCTGTTTCAACACCTAGATCTGGAGCTCTCGTAAAACCCAACCCGAAGAGAGGCTGACCCGGGTTACGGGAGTTGTGTGAAGGGAGCCCTGGAAGGCCGAGTTGGAAGAGGGGAGGGGGAAAAGATGGGAGATCGGCCCTTCTTAATGGCTCACTTGGTAGTGGATGAACTGGGAGAAAGTGGAGTCGAAGTGTTTCTTGTGGGCTTCGGTGAGGATCTCAATCAGCTGTTCCTGCTCCGGAGACAAGCCACGATCCGCTGGGGGTTCGGCTGGGAGAATTGGGCGGCATTTCTGCATCTTCTGCTTACGCAGCGCTCGGCGGGCATAGAGGGCATCTTCCGACATGATCACTGGCAGAGGAGGGGAAAAAAGAGACGATCATGGGGTTCGAATGCTGGTTGGCGGATCGTCCTCAATTTACGGCCATTCGTTTAGGGACAGTTCGGATTTACTGTCTTTCCTTCCTTCCTTCCTTCCTTCCTTCCATCCTTCCCCTCCCTCCTTCTCTCCTTCCTTCTTTCCTTCCCTCCTTCCTTCTCTATTTTCCCCTTTTCTTCCCTCCTTTTTTTCCTTCCTTCCTCCCTCTCTCCCCCATCCTTCCTTCCTTCCTTCCTTCTCTATTTCTCCCTTTGCTTCCCTCCTTCTTTTCTTCT
This sequence comes from Arizona elegans, assembly GCA_022577455.1. NCBI lineage: Eukaryota > Metazoa > Chordata > Lepidosauria > Squamata > Colubridae > Arizona > Arizona elegans. Next base: position 5,284,507 of record JAKOOJ010000036.1, read on the forward strand.
CCCCTTCCTTCTGTCCCTCGCTGCATGACATCCTTCCATCCTCCCTCCCTCCTCCCTCCCCCTCCCTCCCTCCTTCCTTCTTTCCTTCTCTATTTCTCCCTTTGCTTCCCTCCTTCTTTTCTTCCTTCCTCCCTCCCCCCTCCCTCCTTCCTTCCTTCTCTATTTCTCCCTTTGCTTCCCTCCTTCTTTTCTTCCTTCCTTCCTCCCTACCCCTCCCTCCCTCCTTCCTTCCTTCCTTCCTTCTCTATTTCTCCCTTTGCTTCCTTCCTTCCTTCTTCCCTCCCTCCCTCCCTCCATTACATCGATACTCCTTCCTTCCTTCCCTCCTCCCTTCCTCCCTTCCTTCTCTATTTCTCCCTTTCCCTTCCTTCCTTCCTTCCGTCCTCCCTTCCTTCTCTATTTCTCCCTTTCCTTCCTTCCTTCCCTCCTCCCTTCCTCCCTTTCTTCTCTATTTCTCCCCTTCCTTCCTTCCTTCCTTCCCTCCTCCCTTCCTTCTCTATTTCTCCCTTTCCTTCCTTCCTTCCTCCCTCCCTCCCTCCCTTCCCTCCTCCCTTCCTCTATTTCTCCCTTTCCTTCCTTCCTCCCTCCCTCCCTCCCTTCCTTCCCTCCTCCCTCCTCCCTTCCTCCCTTCCTTCTCTATTTCTCCTTTTGCTTGCTTGCTTCCTTCCTTCCTCATCCCCAATTTTGGTCATAAGTCAAGGACTGCCTGGACTGTGAACCCCCAGCAAAGCACCAAGACCCTGAACCTATTTCTGCCTCTCTAGTTAGTTCGATCCCAGCCGCCGCCAGCAGCCTTTTCAACCCGAAGCAGATATTAAATTGGCTTCTTTTTCCCCCCCCCCCCTTTTTTAAAGCATGTTGGTTTCCAACTTCGCTCTTTTTCCTGCTTGCAGAAAGTTGGCCAGTCCACTTAGGAACCCTCCAGCGGGCCTGTCTCAAATTTCTTTGCCCTGCCAGCCTCTGTCGGGGTTTTGAGGGGGGTGGGGGGTGCTTCGAGCATCTCTCTTCCCCCCACTTCCCCCAAATGGCCATTCAGAGGCCACCCTGGAGCCCTCCAGCCCTGGCACATGATGCCAGCTGCTGCGCCTGCCAGCTGCTTCCCTGCCTCGCAACCTGCCCAGGACCGGGGACTGCGGGTCAGAAGGCAAAGCTGCAATGCATCACTCCTCGCTCGCCTGCAGTGGCTGCAGCTGCCATCATGCGCTCCGGGTTTCTGTGCTTTCCCCCCACCCCACCCCACCCATCTGTGCCCTGCGGGGTGGGGGGTGGGCAGAGAGAAATCCAGCCTCTCTCCTCCCTGCCGGATCCTGATTTCATCTCGATGGGATCCGTTGGAAGCTCCAGAGAACCTTGATGGCTTTGGGAGTCAAAAAAACTCTTTCTCTGTTTGAGGGAGGGAGGAAGGAGGGAAGGGAATTGAAAAACAAGTGAAAACAGAAATGAGAAATTAAAAAAAAGAAAAAGGAAGAAGGGAGGAAGGAAGGAAGGAAAAGACAGTGGTAAAGGAAAGAAAGAAAGAAAGAGACAAAGATAAGGAGAGAAGAGGGGGAGGGAGGGAGGGAGGGAGGGAAGAAAGAAAGAAAGAAAGAAAAAAAGAAAGAAAGAAAGGGAAAGTTAGAAAGAAAGGGAAAGTTAGAAAGGAAGGGAAAGAGAAGAAAGGAAGGGAGGAAGGAAGGAAGGAAGGAAAAGAGAAGGAAGGAAGATAGATGATAGATAGAAAGATAGATAGACAATAGTGATGATAGATAGATAAATAATAGTGATGAAAGATAGATGATAGATAGATAAATAAATAATAGTGATGAAAGATAGACAATAGTGATGATGATAATAGATAGATAATTGATGATAGATAGATAGATAAATAATAGTGATGAAAGATAGATAGATAATAGTGATGATAGATAGATAGATAAATAATAGTGATGAAAGATAGATAGATAGATGAATAGATAGATAATAGTGATGATGAAAGATAGATTTATAGATAGATAGATAATAGTGATGATGATTGATAGATGATAGATAGATAGATAATAGTGATGATACATAGATAGATAGATGTCTATCATGATGAGAGAGAGAGAGATGATAGATAGAGAGATACATAGATAGATAGATAGATAGATAGATAGATAGATAGATAGATAGATGTCTATTTATCATGATGAGAGAGAGAGAGAGAGATGATAGATAGATAGATAGATAGATGTATATTTATCATGATTAGAGAGAGAGATGATAAATAGATAGATAGATGATAGATAGATAGAAAGCAGAAGAGATAGATAGATAGATAGATAGATGTCTATTTATCATGATTAGAGAGAGAGAGAGATGATAGATAGATAGATAGATAGATAGATAGATGTCTATTTATCATGATTAGAGAGAGAGAGAGATGATAGATAGATAGATAGATAGATGTCTATTTATCATGATTAGAGAGAGAGATGATAGATAGATAGATAGATGATAGATAGATAGAAAGCAGAAGAGATAGATAGATAGATAGATGTCTATTTATCATGATTAGAGAGAGAGAGATGATAGATAGATAGATAGATAGATAGATAGATAGATAGATAGATGTCTATTTATCATGATTAGAGAGAGAGAGATATGATAGATAGATAGATAGATAGATAGATAGATAGATAGATGTATATTTATCATGATGAGAGAGAGAGAGAGAGATGATAGATAGATGTCTATTTATCATGATTAGAGAGAGAGAGAGATGATAGATAGATAGATAGATAGATAGATGTATATTTATCATGATTAGAGAGAGAGAGAGAGATGATAGATAGATAGATAGATGTATATTTATCATGATTAGAGAGAGAGAGAGATGATAGATAGATAGATAGATAGATAGATAGATGTCTATTTATCATGATTAGAGAGAGAGATGATAGATAGATAGATAGATGATAGATAGATAGATAGAAAGCAGAAGAGATAGATAGATAGATAGATGTCTATTTATCATGATGAGAGAGCGAGGATAGATAGATAGATGATAGATAGATAGATAGAAAGCAGAAAAGAAGAGATAGATAGATAGATAGATAGAAAGCAGAAGAGATAGATAGATAGATAGATAGATAGATGTCTATTTATCATGATTAGAGAGAGAGAGAGAGATGATAGATAGATAGATAGATAGATAGATAGATAGATAGATAGCAGAAAAGAAGAGATAGATAGATAGATAGATAGATAGATAGATAGATAGATAGATAGAAAGCAGAAAAGAAGAGATAGATAGATACATAATGATGATAGATAGATATATCGGTCGTGGACCCGTCACACTTACTGTCCTTCCTCATTCCCACCGCGAGGCATTTCTTGTACCGACAAGCCTGGCATTGTCTCCGCTTGGTTTTGGTGATGGGGCAGCTCTGGGTAAAGGGGCAAGTGAACTGGATGCCCTTCAGCACCGTCCTCCTGCAAGGCAAGGGGAGTCATGAGGACTAGAAACTTGTGCTTTTGCCTGCATCCGGCCAGAACCATGAGGACTAGAATCTGAGCTGGCTTTTAGATGCCAAAGATGGGATTGTCAAACGGGCTGAGTTTGCAGAAATGGCAAAACTGGCCCATTCGGTTAGGGGGGAAAAATGATGAAGACTTTCTTTTAAAAGACCAAAAACCTTCAGTGGGCTTTTGTTGAAAGCAAACTGGATTGATGATTTATGGATTTGGGGATTAAAAAAGATCAAAAGAGGAATAGGGAAGAATAAGATGTACCTAATTATTTGATAGAAGGAAGAATGGAAGTCATGTTTCATTTCCTTCCTTCCGTCCGTCCGTCCCTCCCTCCTTCCTTCTTTCTTTCTTTCCTCCCTTCTTCCTCCTTCCTCCCTCCCACCTTCTTTCCTTCATTTGTTCCTTCCTTCCTTCCTTTTATCCCTCCCTCCCCTTTCTTGCCATTTTTCTTCCTTTCTTCCTCCTTCCTTCCTACCTCCCACCTTCTTTCCTTTGTTCCTTCCTTCCTTCCCTCCCTCTCTCCCTCCCTCCTTTCTTTCTTTCTTTCTTTCTTCCTTCCTTCCACCTTCTTTTCTTCATTTGTTCCTTCCTTCCTTCCTTCTATCCCTCCCTCCCCTTTCTTGCCATTCTTTCTCCTTCCTTCCTACCTCCCATCTTCTTTCCTTTGTTCCTCCCTCCCTTCCCTCCCTCCATCCCACTATCCCCTTCCTTCCTTCCTTCCTTCCACCTTCTTTTCTTCATTTGTTCCTTCCTTCCTTCTATCCCTCCCTCCCCTTTCTTGCCATTCTTCCTCCCTCCCTTCCTCCCTTCCTCCTTCCTTCCTACCTCCCATCTTCTTTCCTTTGTTCCTCCCTCCCTTCCCTCCCTCCCTCCCACCGTCCCCTTCCTTCCTTCCTCCCTTCCTTCCTTCCTTTTTTCACTGCTTCACTTTTTTTTCCTTCCTCCATTCTTCTTTTCCCCTTTTCATTCTGCCTGCTTTTCCGGTACAGCATTGACAAATCCTGACTAAAAAAAATACTCTTTTCCAAAGGCCGCAAAGCACCCCGAGGGGCGAAGAAGGCATCGTTTCCCTCCTCAGGTCCCTAACCTCTGCTGAGAGAACGCCTGGCCTGAACTAAGCAGACGCCGCAAGGCTCTAGTCCTCATGGTGACTGAGAGAGAGAGAGAGAGAGAGAGAGAGAGAGAGAGAGAGAGAGAGAGAGAGAGAGAGAGAGAGAGAGAGAGGGAGAGAGAGAGAGAGAGAGAGAGAGAGAGAGAGAGAGAGAGAGAGAGAGGGAGGGAGAGAGAAAGAAACCCAGGGCAGGAAGAAAAGGCCATCCATGGCCATGCCTACCGGAAGAACCCTTTGCAGCCTTCGCAGGTCATGACGTGGAAGTGGTAGCCGCTGGCTCGGTCTCCACATACAGCACACGTCTTCTCTTCCCCAATTTCCAGGTGGGGCTCACCCCAGAGATTCCTGCCTTCGCCATCCGAGGAATTCTCCATGGTGCCAGGCTCCTGTTCCCTATGGGGAAATTTCACAGACTCATCTGCCTTCTTTCTGGATCGTTTCAAGGGATTTGCTAGCTGGGCGACTGAGGGGACAGCTGGGGCTCCTGTATTTTTCTCCCACAACAACCCGGTGAGGTAGGCTGGCCGAGAGAAAAAAACAACAACAACAACGAACTCACAGCTTCTCTGGCTAAAGCCGGATCTTGAACCCAGTTTTTCCTCAATCGTGAGCTAGGAACTTTATCATTGGACCATCCTGTCTTTTGAAGGTTATTATAATTATAGAATAGAATAGAATAGAATAGAATAGAATAGAATAGAATAGAGAATTTTTTATTGGCCAAGTGTGATTGGACACACAAGGATTTTGTCTTTGGTGCAGAGGCTCTCAGTGGACATAAAAGAAAAGATACATTCGTCAAGAATCATAAGGTACAACACTTGGTGATAGTCATAGGGTACAAATAAGCAATTACATTACATTACATTACATTACATTAGTCCTATATTATTATATTTATTATATTATACTGTACTACATGTTATTATACTATAATATATTATTCTATTCTATTCTATTCTATTCTATTCTATTCTATTCTATTCTATTCTATTCTATTCTATTCTATTCCCTTCCCTTCCCTTCCCTTCCCTTCCCTTCCCTTCCCTTCCCTTCCCTTCTCTTCTCTTCTCTTCTCTTCTCTTCTCTTCTCTTCTCCCCTCCCCGTATTCCTATTCCTGTTCTACTCAATTCTCATTCCATTCCATATTTCATATTAATTTGATTTACATGGTCACTCATCTCATCTCATCTCATCTCATCTCATCTCATCTCATCTCATCTCCTATTCTATTCTATTCTATTCTATTCTATTCTATTCTATTCTATTCTATTCTATTCTATTCTCTCTTCTATTTTCTCTTCTCTCTTTTCTCTTCTCTTCTCTTCTCTTCTCTTCTCTTCTCTTCTCTTCTCCCCATATTCCTATTCCTGTTCTACTCAATTCTCATTCCATTCCATATTTCATATTAATTTGATTTACATGGTCACTCATCTCATCTCATCTCATCTCATCTCATATTCTATTCTATTCTATTCTATTCTATTCTATTCTATTCTATTCTATTCTATTCTATTCTCTCTTCTATTTTCTCTTCTCTTCTCTTCTCTTCTCTTCTCTTCTCTTCTCTTCTCTTCTCTTCTCTTCTCTTCTCTTCTCCCCTCCCAGTATTCCTATTCCTATTCTACTCTATTTTCATTCCATTCCATATTTCATATTAATTTGATTTACACAGTCACCCATCTCATCTAAGCGACCCTGGATTGCTCATCCCGTAAGGGCTGATCCAGTCCAAAGGTGGAAAAACCCCAGTTCCACCACCAGCAAAACTTTACCAAGATCGGACGTGCACTCTAGGTCAATCCTTGCTTAGCCAAAACCTACTTCCTGCCTCTCTTTCCACCTTAGGTCCATGTTAGACTCCTCACAAGCCGCCTTCCAGCTCCAAGGGAGGACCCTGCTTGCTGGCAGGAAAATGCTTAGATAAAAAGGAAGCGAAAAGGAAAAGTACCGAACGATCAACTCCCCAACCTTGTTTTAGCCAAGCCGAGTGTGCAAAGTTGTTGTACTTAAGGCTGTTAGCACCTGGGCAAATGTCACGCTCAACTCCTCCTTTTGATTGCTCATTCGTGGGTGTTTAAAAGGACAAGAGTTATGCAACCTGGCGGGGAAGAAAAACACCAAGCAAAGGTTGGGAGAGAGAGAGAAAAAAAGAAAGAAAGAGGAAGAAAGAAAGAAAGAAAGAAAGAGAAAGAAAGAGAGAGGAGAGAGTGTGAGAGAGAAAAATAGAGAGAGAGAGAAAGAAACAGAAAAAGGAGAGAGAAAGTGTGAGAGAAAAAAGAGAAAAAATGAAAGACAAAGAAAGAAAGAAAGGAGGAAGGAAGGAGAAAGACAGAGGGGAGAGTGAGTGAGAGAGAGAGAAAAAAGAGAGAAAGAGAGAGAGAGAAAGTGAGAGAAAAAGAGAAAAAATGAAAGAGAAAGAAAGAAAGAAAGGAGGGAGGGAGGGAGGGAAGGAAGGAGAAAGAAAGAAAGAAAAGAAAGAAGAGAGAGACAGAGTAGAGAGCGAAAGTGTAAGAGAGAGGAAAAGAGAGAGAAAGAAAAAGGGAGAGAAAGAGAGAAAAAGAGAAAGAAAGAGAAAGAAACAGAGACAGAAAAAGAGAGACAGAGAGAGAAAGACAGAGACAGAGAAAAGAAACAGAGAGTAAAAGAAACAGAAACAGAAAGAGAATGAGAGAAAGAAAAAAGAGAGAACGAAAGAAAAAAAGGAAGGAAGGAAGAAAGAATGAATGAAATAAGAGAGAGAGAGAGAAAGAGACCAGAAAAAAACAGAAATATTTTAGTGGCACTTTTTCTAACTACGTTTTTTTAAGTGGGATCTGCTTGAAGGATCTACATGCATCAGTGGGCTGCAGCTATAGCTGATACCTTTTAAAATATTATTATTATTATTATTATTATTATTATTATTATTATTTGGAAAAAGTGCTTTTTATCAACCTAGACTACCACAGTTCTCCTAGAAAAGAAGGAGAAAAGAAAAGAAAAGAAGGAGAAAAGAAAAGAAGGAGAAAAGAAAAGAAAAGAAAAGGAGAAAAGAAAAGAAAAGAAAAGGAGAAAAGAAAAGGAGAAAAGAAAAGAAAAGAAGGAGAAAAGAAAAGAAAAGGAGAAAAGAAAAGGAGAAAAGAAAAGAAAAGGAGAAAAGAAAAGAAGGAGAAAAGAAAAGAAAAGAAAAGAAGGAGAAGAGAAAAATCTCCTTAACCCAAAGCAAGTGAGGATAAGGAGGAGGATGACTGAAGGAGAATTTTGTCAATGTCATCATTGACAAAATTCCCCTTCAGTCAATTGCAAAAGCCTTTTTCCCTGGAACAAATCATACCGTGCCAACAACAACTCCCAACATCCACATCTGCCTATTGCGGGAAGGCCCAACCCAGTCTCAACCTCTGGCTGACTGCGTGACGACGAACCACAACAATAATTGAACACCAGCCGGCAATTGACCGAAGAAATCCCCATCGGTCAATTTCGAAAGGCAGCTTCGCTTGGGAGGGAGCTGACATCCCGCAAAGTTACTATTCATATGATTGAAATCACTCTCTCTCTCTCTCCCGGGGTCTTTGAGAAGGACTCGGTGGGTGGATAAAAATGCCATTTTTTCAAAGAAAATAAACATCTGGCTGATTTTGCAACCAACCACAACAATTCTGACAGTTGCCAGATCCTATTTTTCATCAGCGGATTACAAAACTGTGTCCCGATCCACACAAATACTACGCCAACGGATTGCGACACCGAATATTCTTGGAACCGAAGCCCTGCGAATGAAGGTCAGCGAAAGAACTGGCAGCTGTGATTTCACACAATTGCGTAACACAACAGGCTATTAGGTTAATGGATGTGTTACACAAGCAGTCCTCAGACTTACGACACCCGTGGGAGCCCAAGAGTTTCCGTGGCTAAGCGAGACGTTGGTCGAAGTGAAGGTTGGTCCCATTTTTACCACTTTTCTGGCCACAGTCGTTAAACGGATGACCGCCGCCGTCGTGAAATTAGGAACAGGGTCGTTCAGTGAGCCTGGCGTCCCCGTTGACTTGGCTCGTCGGAAGGTCGCAAGAGGGGATCGTGTGATCCCGGGGAATTGCTGCGATGGTCGTAAATATGAGTCAGTTGCCAAGTGATTTAGTTGAAATCGGGTGAGCATGGGGCGGGCTGCGACGTAAGAGCGAGAAACGGTCATAAGTCACTTTTTTCGGTGCCGTTGTAACGTTGAACGGTCGCTAAATGAACTGTGGTAAGTCGAGGACTAGCTGTACATCGCAAACGACAAACGCCAGCAAATGCAGGTAGTTCTCGACTTACAACTGTTCATTTAATGACCGTCCAAAGTTACAACGGTACTAAATAAGTGACTTATGACCACGTTTCACACTTATGACCTTTCCAGCATCCCCACGAACAGGTGATCACAATTCAGATGGTTCCTATTTATGACCGTTGCCGAGTCCTCAGATTGCGTGATTCCCCTTTTGCGATCTTCTGACGAGCAGATTCAACGGGAGAGCCAGATTCACTTTAATGACCATGTGACTTAAGAACATCACAGATTCCCTGAATAAAGCTGGCACGAAAGGTCGCAAAATGGGGCACAACCCACTTCGCAAATGTCTCGCTTAGCCACAGAAAATTTCAGGCGGTTGTAAATCGAGGACGACCCGTGCCCCAAAGTTTGTCTTTGACCAGAAAGATAATGGTGGTTTATTTGTTTCTTCAAAAGGTTTATTGGTTGCTACAAGGATTGTATTATTGGAAAGCAGGAAGACTATCAATAAACTCCGGTTTGAATCTAACGTGGGAACCAACGGGCGAACTGGTAGCGGTAGCGGTGGGAGGCTCCGCCCACCCGCCCGGATGTCTCTGTGCATGCACAGAAGCGTCGCATTCCCACTACTGGTGGGAACCCATCGCCAATCCTTTACCCCCCAATCCTTTACCCCCCCCCCGCCAAGAGATGAAACGATAGAAGGTGTTGAAGCTACAGGAACCTTGGGGTGGTGTAGGGAGTGATCACACAATATTTGGGATTCAACATTATGCAAGCACAACCAATAGAACGGAGTCAAACTAGAGTGTTGGGCTTTAAGAGAGCTCATTTCAAGATACTGAAGAGCGAGAGCTTGGGAAGGATTCCATGGATGAGAATCCTCAAGGGGAAAACAACTCAAGAAGCTTGGGAAATTTTGAAAAGTGAGATTATAAAAGCCCAGTCTAGCACAATACCAATGAAGAAGAAGAAGAAGACAAATAACAGCTCTCAAAAAGAAACCAGCATAGCTGCGTAAAGAACTCCCTGACAAATTGAAAGACAAAACGGACAAGTATAAAAAGTAAAATATCAGAATATCAACAAATAGCCCCGAGCCTGCAAAGATGAAGTGAGGAAAGCTAAGCTTATCATGAAATTTATGGATTACCATTTGTCTGAAATGGTATATAGGGTTTCCTTGCCTACGCAGGGGGTTGGACTAGAAGACCTCCAAGGTCCCTTCCTACTCTGTTATTCTATATGCTATCAATTAAATCCAGAAATTCTGATCGACGTTTTGCCTCAGAGGTGAAATCTAGCTTGTTTTCTCCGGCCACCTGTAGATTGTTGTGGGACAGGGCGATCCTTTCTCTCGACCCGTCTTGGCTTCCCTTACCTGCTTGATCCGTGCCGCTTAAGACACACCTTGGTGTGAAGTTCTTGACAACCTTCCTGGTTATTTTCCCCACGGACTAGGAGATCTCCAAAGTTGGGGTGGGTGGGAAGATCCAGACTAATTCCCTTTTGATAAGGGAGGATACAGTTGTACTTTGAACCCGTGAGCAAGCGGGAGAGAAGGTGCCAGCTGGCCCGTGGTTGAAGGTTGGCGGAGAGGGGAGGGAAGGGAAGGGAAATAAACCTAGCTGGAGAGGCGAGAAGGAGGGTTGCAGGTTGTCTGAACCCAATGGCACGGATGCCAAGCTTCCTTCAGACAGGATGGCAAGGAGGTCCTCGACGGACAAGCGTTTGTTAAGAGTTACGATGGCACTGGGGAAACGTACAGGGATTCCTCGACTTAACAACAGGTTGTAAGCTGAGGAGTAACTGGAGTTCATTTTTTCACTGAATCAACAAAATAGTGTGAAAAATAAAGGATTTTCTGTCTCTTCATTCTCTCTCTCTCTCTTTCTCTCTCTCTCCCTCCCTCCATCTATCTAGCTATATCTTCTCTCTCTATCTCTTCTCTCTCTTTCTATTTCGATCTATCTATCTATCTATCTCTTCTCTCTCCCTATTTATATCTATCTATCTATCTATCTATCTATCTATCTATCTATCTATCTCTTCACTCTCCCTATTTATATCTATCTATCTATATCTATCTATCTATCTATCTATCTATCTATCTATCTATCTATCTATCTATCTATCTTTCTGTCTGTCTCTTCTCTTTCTCTATATTATTTGTCTCTTCTCTCTCCCTATTTATACCTATCTATCTATCTATCTATCTATCTATCTATCTATCTATCTATCTCATCTATCTATCTATCTATCTATCTATCTATCTATCTATCTATCTCTTCTCTCTCTATCTATCTATCTATCTCTTCTCTCTCCCTATTTATATCTATCTATCTACCTACCTACCTATCTATCTATCTATCTACACTCTCCCTATTTATATCTATCTATCTATCTATCTGTCTGTCTGTCTGTCTCTCTTCTTTTTCTCTATATTATTTGTCTCTTCTCTCTCCCTATTTATATCTATCTATCATCTATCTATCTATCTATCTATCTATCTATCTATCTCTTCTCTCTCCCTATTTATATCTATCTATCATCTATCTATCTATCTATCTATCTATCTATCTATCTATCTATCTGTCTGTCTCGTCTCTTTCTCTATATTATTTGTCTCTTCTCTCTCCCTATTTATATCTATCTATGATCTATCAGTCTATCTATCAGTCTGTCTATCTATCTATCTATCTATCTATCTATCTATCTATCTCTTCTCTCTCTCTATTTATATTTATCTCCTCTCTCTCTCTCTCTCTCTCTCTCTCTCTCTTATATGCACAAACACACTAGCACAGAGACAAGTTTGACACCCAGTGTTTTTATTCGCGCTGACTTACCTCTCACCTGGATGCCTGAAGCAACATTTTCGTAGCTGGGACTGGTTGCCGGTGCCCCACTTCCGTTCTGGGGCCAAACTCCCTTTTAGCCCAAAGACAAGCAGCAAAATTTGGGGAGTCCGTTTAGCAACTCCTGGGGATCCCCCATGGCTTTCCAGGGTCACCGGCAGGTACTCATCATGGGCTTTGCCGGGTCCGGAGTGCCAGTACTGGTTCTTGCAATCATCTCGGAATGAAGTTAAACCCGTTTGGCTCCTGACGGGCGAATGAGAAAACTCACAGCCCGAAGTTGGATCGACTTCGAGTTGTTGACGAATCTGGACAAGAAAGTAGCTTGCTGGGTTTGGACTGAGTAGAGGGGGGTTAAATAAATGTAAACAGGTAGTCCTCGGGTTACGACCACAAGTGACCCCCCAAATTTATGTTGCTCGGTGAAACCTTTGTTAAGGGAGCATTGTTGTCCTGTTTTACGACTTTTCTGGCCACATTTGTTAAGTGAATCACTGGCTTCCCCCGTGGACTTGGCTTGCCAGAAGGTCGCCAAAAGGGGATCATGTGATCCCGGGATCCTGCAACCGCCATAAATACAAGTCAGTTGCCAAAGCGTCTGAATTTCGATCACATGACCAATTTTAAATTTGTTTTAAAACAATAGGGGTGTTTTAAATTGTTTGGGCCAAATTATTTAATGTGGTGATATCAGCGGTGGGTGAGGAGAATCTTTGTCCGGATTAGCAAAACCACAGTTACAATCTCTCTCCCACCATACACACAGAGTTGGATCCAGGATTCCTCTTAATCATGGTTTGTTGAAGAAGGCTGGAAGCGTCTTGTCGGATCAGCTGGCAGAGGGGTGATATCAGCGGTGGGTAAAGGGAATCTTTGTCCAGATTAGCAAAACCGCAGTTACAATCTCTCTCCCCCCCCCCATGCACACACAGTTGGATCCAGGAGTCCTCTTAATCATGGTTTGTTGAAGGCCGGAAGCGTCTTGTCGGATCAGCTGGCGGAGGGGTGATATCAGCAGTGGGTGAAGGGAATCTTTGTCCAGATTAGCAAAACCGCAGTTACAATCTCTCTCCCCCCCATGCACACACAGTTGGATCCAGGATTCCTCTTAATCATGGTTTGTTGAAGAAGGCTGGAAGCATCTTGTCGGATCAGCTGAGCATCAGCTGAAAGACCCACCCACCCCCCGCTCAAAAAAAAAAAAGAAACCTCCCCCTCAAATGACAAACGGAATAAGCCAGGGTTTTCAGCCGAGGGTGAAAAAAGAAGATTTAAACAAGCTAAGAATTAATAAACTGATAACCAAAGGCAGTTTGTTACCAAAGAGAGAGGGGGGGGGAAGAAAAAATAGAATATAAATTGCCCAGTGCTACCATCTGCCTGAGCCTGGCTTGGCCTGAAGTCCTATTGTGTATTTTTTGATGAAATAGAAGTTGATCTTTCCACTTTGATTAATGATTTCCTGTTTGGGCCCCGAGATATTTGGGGTTTTTTTTTGAGGGGAGAAAAAAACAGCGAAGACAGTCAAGAGTTTTCCCATCACTCAACCTGCTCCCTGTTTCTTCCCCCCCCGGCTGGGCTGTGCCACATGAATTTTTTATCTTCTGCTCTTCGGGCTTTAAATTAAATATGATGGGAAAAATTGAGCAGAGAGAGCGAAAGCAGATGAGAAAGCATGAGGTTTTTAATCAGGTTTAAATGGACTTGGAGAAGGGGAATTTAGACCCATCCTGGGTGCAAAAGAGGACAGGAGACAGCTGGTAAAATACGGTTGTTTGATTTAATAGAATAACAGAGGGAAGGAAGGGTTAGGGTGAAGGAAGGAAGGAAGGAAAGAAGGAAGGAAGGAAGGATAGAGAGTAAAGGAGAGAAAAAGTAAAGGAGAAAAAGAAAGAAAGAAAGAAAGAAAGAAAGAAAGAGAAAGAAAGAAAGAAAGAAAGAAAGAAAGAAAGAAAGAAAGAAAAAGGACAGAAAGAAAGAAAGAAAATTAATAATAAAAAGAGGGAGGGAGAGAGAGAGAGAGAGGGAGAGAGAGAGAAAGGAAGGAAGGAAGCAAGGAAGAAAGAAAGAAAATAATAAAAAGAAAGAAAGTAGGAGGGAAGGAAGAGAAAGGAAGAAAGGAAAAAAGAGAAAGAGAAAGAAAGAAGGGAGGGAGGGAGAGAGAGGAAGGAAGGAAAGATAGAGAGTAAAGGAGAAAGGAAGGAAGGAAGAAAGAAAATTAATAATAAAAAGAGGGAGGGAGAGAGAGAAAGAAAGAGAGAGAGAAAGAGAGAGAGAGAAAGGAAGGAAGGAAACAAGGAAGAAAGAAAGAAAATAATAAAAAGAAAGAAAGTAGGAAGGAAGGAAGAGAAAGGAAGGAAGGAAAGAGAAAGAAAGAAAGAAGGAAGGGAGGGAGGGAGGGAGGGAGAGTGAGAGAGAAAGAAAAAAGGGAAGGAAAGAAAGAAAGAAAGAAAGAAAGAAAGAAAGAAAGAAAGAAAGAAAGAAAGAAAGAAAGAGAGAGAGAGAGAGACCTTGGAGGTCCAACCCCCTACTCAGGTTGGACTAACATTTGTTTGTTTGTACCCGGCTTTTATTATTTTTACAAATAACTCAAGGTAGCCAATATATCCAATACATCTTCCTCCTTCTGTTTTCCCTATAACAACAACCCGGTGGAGTTCTGGGAGTTGAAGTCCACCCATCTTAAACCATTCTGACTGGGGAATTCTGGGAGTTGAAGTCCATCCATCTTAAAGCATTCTGACTGGGGAATTCTGGGAGTTGAACTCCATCCATCTTAAACCATTCTGACTGGGGAATTCTGGGAGTTGAAATGCATCCATCTTAAAGTATTCTGACTGGGGAATTCTGGGAGTTGAAATCCACCCATCTTAAACCATTCTGACTGGGGAATTCTGGGAGTTGAAGTCCATCCATCTTAAAGCATTCTGACTGGGGAATTCTGGGAGTTGAAGTCCACCCATCTTAAAGCATTCTGACTGGGGAATTCTGGGAGTTGAAGTCCACCCATCTTAAAGCATTCTGACTGGGGAATTCTGGGAGTTGAAGTCCATCCATCTTAAAGCATTCTGACTGGGGAATTCTGGGAGTTGAAGTCCACCCATCTTAAAGCATTCTGACTGGGGAATTCTGGGAGTTGAAGTCCACCCATCTTAAACCATTCTGACTGGGGAATTCTGGGAGTTGAAGTCCACCCATCTTAAACCATTCTGACTGGGGAATTCTGGGAGTTGAAATGCATCCATCTTAAAGTATTCTGACTGGGGAATTCTGGGAGTTGAAGTCCATCCATCTTAAAGCATTCTGACTGGGGAATTCTGGGAGTTGAAGTCCATCCATCTTAAACCATTCTGACTGGGGAATTCTGGGAGTTGAAGTCCACCCATCTTAAACCATTCTGACTAGGGAATTCTGGGAGTTGAAGTCCATCCATCTTAAACCATTCTGACTGGGGAATTCTGGGAGTTGAAGTCCACCCATCTTAAAGCATTCTGACTGGGGAATTCTGGGAGTTGAAGTCCATCCATCTTAAAGCATTCTGACTGGGGAATTCTGGGAGTTGAAGTCCACCCATCTTAAACCATTCTGACTGGGGAATTCTGGGAGTTGAAGTCCATCCATCTTAAACCATTCTGACTGGGGAATTCTGGGAGTTGAAGTCCACCCATCTTAAACCATTCTGACTGGGGAATTCTGGGAGTTGAAATGCATCCATCTTAAAGTATTCTGACTGGGGAATTCTGGGAGTTGAAGTCCATCCATCTTAAAGCATTCTGACTGGGGAATTCTGGGAGTTGAAGTCCATCCATCTTAAACCATTCTGACTGGGGAATTCTGGGAGTTGAAGTCCACCCATCTTAAACCATTCTGACTAGGGAATTCTGGGAGTTGAAGTCCATCCATCTTAAACCATTCTGACTGGGGAATTCTGGGAGTTGAAGTCCACCCATCTTAAAGCATTCTGACTGGGGAATTCTGGGAGTTGAAGTCCATCCATCTTAAAGCATTCTGACTGGGGAATTCTGGGAGTTGAAGTCCACCCATCTTAAACCATTCTGACTGGGGAATTCTGGGAGTTGAAGTCCATCCATCTTAAAGCATTCTGACTGGGGAATTCTGGGAGTTGAAGTCCACCCATCTTAAAGCATTCTGACTGGGGAATTCTGGGAGTTGAAGTCCACCCATCTTAAAGCATTCTGTCTGAGAAATTCTGATTGGGGTGGTATCCACTTAACTTTGCTACCGGTTCGCAAATGTGAGCGCCTGCGCGCGCTTGGCTCATGCGGGCCACCTCCGCGCATGTGCAGAGTGTCAAAAACGGAACGCAATGACGTCCTGGCAGATGGGCGGAGCTAGTAGTGGGATTCAGCCAGTTCGTACCACTTCGGGAGAACCAGTTGTTAACTTTCTGAACAGTTTGGCAAACTGGTTGTTGGAAGAAATCATTAGGGCAGAGAGAACCCGTTGTTAAATTACTTGAATCCCACGACTGGGCGGAGCCTCTCTCAGCCACCGCTACCAATTCGCCCGAACCGGATGAAACCGATACCACCACTGATGCGGCCCTCCATGAAATCGAGTCGGATACTTAAACTAACCAAACTTGAGTGAGCTCCCTTTCCGAAATCAGCAAAAGCTGGCCTACGTTGTTGTTGTTTTTTTCAAACGCACGTCTCAGCCTTACGTTCTGGGTTTCCGAGAGCGAGAGAATTGCTGAATTTGTGCAACCTCACCTCTCTTTTTTATTATTTAAAAAGAGAGAGAGAGAGAGAGAGAGAGAGAGAGGGAGAAAACAAACAAATTGGGAGACACTGTTTATTTACTACCACCGAGCTGGTTATGCTCCACTTTGCAAAAGGGCTGTAGAAAACCCCTGGCTTCTCTCATTGGCTGCCCGGCCCTGTCAATCAAAGTGCCGGGTACCTTTGAGTGCAGCTAAGTGTGCCAGTGTGCTGGAAATGCAAAGAGATGCTTTGCGCTTGAATGAAAATCCAGCAGAGACAGAGAAAGAGAGAGAAAGAGAGAGAGAGAGAAAGGAAGGAAGGGCAGCATCTTTCTTGGAGCATCTCCTGAGAGCATCCAACTGCAGGCACTATGAGTAAGGTACGGGGAGGAGGAAGGGAGGGAAAAAAAATACAAGAATTGGGAAGGATGCGATGTGGAGGACGGGAAAAGGGACACCACCAGCTCGAAGCTTCCTGCTTGGCTAACGGATTTCCCCTATTGCACAAAAATTAACGGTTGTGAATCCCTCCTGGTTGTGCAAAATGGGGACCCCCCCCCCCATACACACACTCAAAGGTGATTCCAGGACAGATTAAGACTTGTGCAAAGGAGATTAAGGCTTGTGCAAAGGAGAAGGCAAGGGATGGCAAGCAGGGTTGTGGGTTTTTTTTTTTTAATTTGCACGCTCTCAATTTTAATTGTGAGCTGCGGGTATTTAAGAAGCGAAGCGGGCAGGGAGCACTGCACCTGTAGGCATCCCAGTGAGGAGGGAGGGGGGGAAAAAAAGAGAAGGAAAGAGACGGAGGAAGAGAGGGGAAAAAAATAATAATAACATTGCGGAGAAAGAGTGTCCATAACTTGGAGCATGGCGTTTATGGCTCAAGATAGATAGATTTGGTGCCTGGGGAAAAAAAAAAGAAAAAAAGAAAGGTTGGGAGAAATTGAAGAATTGTATACGTAGGGTTGAGTGTGTCATTTGCACGCCTGTTCGCCAAGGGGACGTCTTCATTCCCGTCGGTTTCTGAGGTCCTTCTGGTTGGTTTGTTTGTTTTTTTACTTAACTCCCCTTTCCTAAAATACTTCTTTGATATAGCTTGATCTGCTTGCAAGGAGAGATAGGAATAAATGCATTTTTTAAAAAATGGGGGGGAAATGTTCTCTATCCTGCAATCAATCTATCTATCTATCTATCTATCTATCTATCTATCTATCTATCTATCTATCTATGTGTGCTGGAATTGGTGGGGTTAGAAGGAAGGGAAATGTCCTTATTTGCCTCTGCTTCAGGAGGCTGCCTGGTTTTTTGGGGGGGGGTTATCCATCCGTTGAATCTAGGGTGAATTTATGTGCATCGGGGCGCATTGGTGGAGGCGAGAGAGAGAAACGTGCTGGAAGGCTGTCCTGATGCAAAGTGATGTGCCGGAAATTAAATCTGCAGTGTCCATGCGAAACAGAGGGATATTATTATTATTATTATTATTATTATTATTATTAGTCGTATTATTTGGAAACTCAGTTCCTTAATCTGGAGAATATTCATTTCTGGGAGCTAAATCCCGCTTGTGTCGGGATGCGTGCACGATGTGTGGTGTCTCTCAGGGCGCTCGGATCTGAATGCAGATGCCGGGGACTCTGAAGCACTGATGAGAAGCATTGGGCTGGTGTGCAAAAAATGGAACAGGGAGACCCACTTTTCGCAAAAGAGGAGAGTTGGAGGGGGGGGGGACGACTGAGAGTTGGGCAGGCGTAAGGAGATGCAAAGCATGCATTATGTAAAAACTCGGGAGCCTCCTGATGAAATCCATTGGCAGGAGAAGTAGAAGTGCCCCAGGGAAGCCAGGGAATTCACGGAGGAGGAGGAGGAGGAGGAGGAGGAGGAGGAGGAGGAGGAGGAGGAGGAGGTAGATGAAGAGGAGGAGGAATGGAGAAGATGGAGAAGAAGGAGGAGAAAATAGAGGAGGAGGAGGAATGGAGAAGGAGAAGGAGGAGAAGAAGAAGGAACAAGGAGAAGATGGAGGAGGAGAAGGAGAAGAGAAGATAGACAAGGAGGAGGAGATAAACAAGGAGAACATGGAGGAGGAGGAGACGGAGGAGAAGGAGGAGAAAGACTAGGAGAAGGAGGAGAAGGAGACAGATGAGGAGGAGATGATAGACAAGGAGAAGATGATGGAGGAGGAGAAGAGAAGATAGACAAGGAGGAGGAGGAGACAAAGAAGGAGAAGGAGGAAATGATAGACAAGGAGAAGATGGAGGAGGAAAGAGAAAACAAGGAGCAGGAGGAGAAGAAACGAGAAGGAGGAGGAGACGGAGAAGATAGATGAGGAGGAGGAGGAGGAGATAAACAAGGAGAAGATGGAGGAGGAGGAGGAGACAGAGGAGAAGAAGGAGAAAGACTAGGAGGAGGAGAAGATAGACAAGAAGATGGAGGAGGAGGAGGAGATAGACAAGGAGCAGGAGGAGAAGAACCAAGGAGGGGAACTCTAGGAGTTGAAGTCCATGCATCTTCAGGTTGCCAAAGTTGAGAGATGTTTTCCATCCTCCCATTCCTTCCGAGGCCTAAGGTGTCTCTTCTCTTTCTCTTCTCTTGGCAGCCTCTTTCAATCCAGTCAGTCTCCCAATGTCTTTCTCGCCTACCCTTGCAAAGAGTAACAGCGAAAGGGCTATTATGGGATAGGCCCCTTTTACCGCTTACGTTTGCCTTTTTAACGCCCATCGATCTATTTTGAAACGTCCATTAAAAATAAGTCAACTTGGTCAAACATTGGTCGAAGTTTTGCTTTCTTAAAAAGAATTCAAATCTGGGCCACCTTAGCTCTAGATCCAGGGGCGGGCTTCCAAAATTTTAGCAAAGGGGTTCTCTACCTGGTTGGTGGGTGGGTGTGGCCATGGTGGGCGTGGCCTAGCTGGCTTCCTGCACCACAGTGGGTTTTTGCCCTCCCCGGGCTCTGGAGGCTTTCCTCAAGCCTCTGGGAGGACAAAAATGCCCTCCCCAGGCTCCGGAGGCCCTTTGGAGGCTGGGAACAGGCCCGTTTCCGGTCTTCCCGAACTTCCGATAGGTTCTCCCGAACCCTTGCGAACCCTCCTGTCTAGATCCCAAAAACGTCAAATGTCATTGCTTTGACAACATTGCTTCATTTGTTCACTGGACAACAACAAAAGTTTTTGAAGCAGGTTAAGACTTATAAAAAATCCCGCTCACCTCACCGATTTGAACCAGAGAGAAGCCAGAAAAAAAAAAATTAGCTTCCCTCTGCATGACTCCGGTGCAAATTTCCTTTTCTATTTTTTTTTTCTACTCAAATATTGAATTAATAATTCATTTCTCTTACTTGACAGAAAGTCAATGCTCTCTCCCTCTCTCTCTCTCTTTCTGTTTTTTTGCAAATCGCACATATTCTGGTGCCAATAAAGCCGCAAGCGCTAATCAATTTAAAAAAATAATAATAAAAATTGAGCGGTATGTGCTTGAGAGAGAGGGATGCAGATGAAATAATATTTTGAACTTTGGAGAGCTGCAAGCATCGTTGGCCATCATTTCTGATGACAGTGTCCTATCACTTTTTTGGGAAATAATCTCAGAAGCGTGCAATATATTAATAAATTTGGGCGCCTATTTTTAGGGCCCTATGTCAGCTTGAAAAGGACGCGGTGGCTCGGCGGCTAAGACGCTGAGCTTGTCGATCAAAAGGTCAGCAGTTCAGCGGTTCGAATCCCGAGTGCTGCGTAACGGGGTGAGCTCCTGTGACTTGTCCCAGCTTCTGCCAACCTAGCAGTTCGAAAGCAGGTGAAAAAATGCAAGTAGAAAAATAGGGACCCCCTTTGGTGGGAAGGGAACAGCGTTCCGTGCGCCTTTGGCGTTGAGTCATGCCGGCCACATGACCACGGAGATGTCTTCGGACAGCGCTGGCTCTTCGGCTTTGAAACGGAAATGAGCACTGCCCCCTAGAGTCAGGAATGACTAGAACATATGTGCAAGGGGAACCTTTACCTTTATATAGGAGGAGAGATTCAAGCAGGAAATAAGGAGGAATTTTCGGACAGTGAGAACAATCCACTGATGGAACAGAAGTTGCCTTCGGAAGTTGTGGGAGCTTCATCGCTGGAAGCTTTCAAGAAGAGACTTGACTGCCATCAGTCAGAAATGATGTAGGGTCTCCTGCTTAGGCATGGGGTGGGGTTGGACTAGATGACCTCCAAGGTACCTTCCAACTCTGTTATTCTAATTCTAATCTGATATATACAATTCTATATGATATATGATGCAATCTATTGAGGGAAATCCCCCCACCCCAAATGGCCCTATTTATACGGTCTTCTTAGTCCAAGCGTTCTTTGAGAACAAGGGAATTGATAACAGTTTGGGTCTTGTGTGGCTTAAATCCTATACAGGAAGTCCTTGACTTACAAACAGTTCATTTAATGACCGTTCAGAATCACAACAGACCTGAAAAAAAGGTGACTGACCGATGACCGTTTTTTCACATTTATGACTGTTGCATCATCAATGTGAAAAGCGGTCATAAGTCACCATGATCAGTCAACAAAATTCAAGCACTTGGCAACTGACTCCTCTTTATGACGGTTGCACTGTCCTGGGGGGGGGGGTGTCATGTGATCACTTTTTGAGACCTTCTGACAGGCAAAGTTAGTGGGGAAGCCAGATTCACTTAACAGCCTACTCACGGAGCGATTGTAGCGATTCCGTGGCAAGAGAGGTCGTAAAACTAACAACTGTGGCAAAGGAAGGTCGTAAAACAAGGCAAAGTTCACCTAACAAATGTTTCAGTTAGCGGCAAAAATTTTGAGCTCAAGTCATAAATCGAGGCCTATCCGGAAAACTGTTTCGGATGGGTTTTATACAGTATTTATACAGGCTGTTTAAGCCCCCTTCAGGACCATGGAGAGCTCTTGAAGGTGTGAGATGTTGCTACGAGGGTTAATCATAATGGCTAACGAACATGGCTGGGCTAGGGAATTCTGGGAATTGGAGTCCACCTGTCCTCAAGCTGCCAAGGTTTGAGAAACACGGCTTTATAGTACGCAGATCTTTAATCCATTTAGCAAAGAAAGAGCCATCTAACCTAAACGATGAGAAGGAAACTCTTCAGACCAGGTAGATCGCCAACAATCGGACTTACTCTCTGTAGTAAAGTAGAGCGTAGGACTGTATGCTGCTTAGGCAGAAGGGGGAAATCGAAATCCGTGCAAAAGCGAGAGAATTTGACTGGCGGGTTTTGAAAAAATGAGTTTTTTAAGGCAGAAGCTTCGTGGGAGAAGGTCCTTCCACGTTGATCTATTTAGACGTGGCTTCCTAGGAATCTAGAGTTAGATTCCCGTTCTTTGTGCGATGGTTGTAAAATCAGCTTGGCTGGATTGTTGCAGATACTCAAGAGAAGACTGCCAATTTGTATGATTCACCGACCACATCGTTTAATTTCCTTCTGGATGATCTGATCCCAATGCGGTCCTTCAAATCTTCCAATGGTGCCTTCAACAGCACTGTATCTCTTCTTCTCTTTCCTTCCTTCTTTCTCAACCTCAAATCCTTCTCCAGAACATTGGATCTTTGCACCATGTGCCCAAAGTAGGATCATTTGAGTTTCTGGGTAGACTGTCCCGCGTGAGAATTCTGGGTTGGTTCCTTTGACAATCCATTGATAGGTTTCCTTGGCTGTTCCAATATTTGAGGGGCTGCCCCAAAGAACAAGGACAAGAAGCAACCGATGGAAACTAATCAAGGAGAGCTTTTCAGGCAGTCCTCGATTTATGACCAGAACCTCAAGCGGAATTTCCATTCCATAAGCGAGGCAGCTGTTAAAGCGAAGCGTGACCCATTTGACGGCCATTTTTGCTGCGGCTGTTACTTGAGTCACGTGGCCGCTAAACGAATCCGGCTTCTCCTAATGGATTTGTCGGAAGCCAGCTGAGCAGTCACAACTGGGGAATCCCATGTCTTTTGTAAATACATGCCAGTTGTCAAGCGCCCCATTTTTGATCATGTGATTGTGCGACGGTCGAAAGTGCGAGGACCCGTTGTCGCTTCCGATGGTCGCTAAACGAATGGTTAGTAAGTCGAGAAGCATAAACAAGAGCTCAAAACATTAAATCAAACAGACAGCCCAGAAAATAATCATTAAGTAACATTTTCCTCAATTCTGAAGGGTGTTTACTCTGCTGTTTTTTCTCCCCCCACCAAATCTGGCTTTTGGCAAAACCGGCTTTTGCAGAGGTAAAGTTTGTGAGCCTGTTTTCCACGACGGAAAACATTACCCTTCCCTTAATCCTCAATTTAACAAATGCAGAGGTTTTATCCCTTCTCTGGCTGCTGTGTTTTCGTAATTCTCAAAACTCTGCCCTTTTTTAAAAACCGTTATGATGGACGTAAAGCTATCCGAGTGGGTTTCCATGGGAGCGATCTATAAGCCTTGTCGATCAATTAAACGAACGAATACAATCCATGGAAAGCTAGCTTTTTCAAGGCGGCCTTCGGCTGTCCGTCGTTGATGTCTCTTTTTAATTATTTTTAATGCCTCCGGTTTCCTTTACTGACGTTTCGGGTTTTAATTGCCGTCTACCAAGGAGACCTCCGGCGTCCGCGGGATAAATCAATTTAATAAATAGATTAAACCAACTTCCTCCTGACACTTTCTTTCATCCCCCAAAGTAGACGGGAGCGAAACTGACATTTGGAGAAAGCCAAGAACGAAAATTCCGTACAGTTTTTGCTAGCTTGGTCAGGACAAACTATAATAGTTGGCTTGTTTGACAGGCAAGGCGACGCGAGGGTAACATTTTTGGGGGGTGAGGGGAATGTCTAGCATCCTGGCAGAATTCAGTCCCCTGTCACAACAAGCTGGGTGAAGGAAAGTCAGCCTGTAAAGGTTGTGTGCATCTTGGTTTAATCTTGGAAGCTTCATCTCTTGCGAGAATATCCTAACTTGGTTTGTTAACCTGGGTTGGAGGTTGGATCTGCTAACAGGATGTCCCCGATGGAAGGGAAATTTGAGGTGGGTTCACGTTTCAGGACCCTGGTTGCTGGGGACAAAAAAATGGCTGAGAATTTAATGATTTCACTTTGTTTTCTCTAAAATGAACATTTCTAGTTCAAACGTTCATACGATCAATTTCAACCTGATAGTTACGTACAGGTAGGTCCTTGATTTAGGACCCCAATTGGGGTCCAGGGTTTGTATTGCTAAGCGAGGCGGTTGCTAAGTGAATCGTGCCCCGATTTTGCAACCTTTTTTTAATTTTTTTTTTGCTGCAATTGTTAAGGGAATCACTGCATTTGTTAAATGAATCAGATGGCTGTTAAATGAATCCGGCTTCCCCCATTGACTTTACTTGTTGGAAGGTCGCAAAAGGGAATCGATCACGTGACCTCAGGATCCTCAGGAACCGTCGTAAATGTGAGGCAGTTGCCAAGCCTCTGAATTTTGATGCCCTGCTAAGCATGAGGATGCTGTAATGGTCATAAGGGTGAGGCCCGGTTGTAAATCCCCCTCCCTTCCCCCCCCCAGCGCCATTGTAACTTCGAACAGTCTCTAGACGAAAGGTTATAAGTCGAGGACTACCCGTCCAGTTGCACGGCTGGAAAGGAGAAAGCTTGATCCTGCTTGGACTGGAAGACCTCCAAGGTTCCTTCCAAACTCTTTCTGAAAACTGCATTGTCTTTTGCGGCTAACTGGATCCAGCCAAGAATGAAATATCTTGGAATTTTTTTGGGAAAGGTTGAGAGAAAGGATTCGTAAAGAAGATCTCAATTTAATTTAATTTTTTTTTTTTAAAAAAAAAAAACCAAATAAAAACACTTTTGGGACTGGATCGAATTTAGCCAAGATTGCAGAACCTGAGAAAAATACGGTATTGATTTGCAAAAGTCAGCCAGTTGGCATCAGGCTAATTTAAAGACTGCAGTGTTACAAAAGGCGACACAATTTGAGAGTTTCTGGATGCCTCGGGGGCTTGTCTCCTCTTTTCCACCCCCTCATCATGTCCCCATTGGAGGGGGGGGGGTCTCTCTGCAGCCCCCCACCTTCCCCATAATTAGATTCGGCAGCCCTGGCTCTGATGAAAACATCAAAGCGCATTTTCTCTGCCAGCTTTTTATCGAGGATGTGTTAAAACGTGGAAGAGTTTCGTTTGGATTTGCGGTGGGTTGGAAGCTTTCCTGGCAAGAGAACAGAGGGAGTTCGCCACTGGAGGTGGTCCTCGTTTAGCGCCCACCTCATTTAGCGCCCGCTCCCCGTTACGACAGCGCTTAAACCCAAAATATAACTTCACGACGTAACGCCCGTAAACGACCTTCGTGGGTTTAGAAAGCGAAGGAAAGCTGCAGTAAGATGACAGGCACCGTTTCGGTTTCGCTAAGCAAACTGCTTCCCTCAGCGACCGAGGTGCCCCTTCCCAATGGCGGTCACTAAACGAGGGCCACCTGCATTGTCTTTTTAAAAAAAAACTTTAACAAGCAACCCTGATAAATAACGATCTTCGTGAGTCTATAAAGTCAAGAAAAACTGTGTGCAGCGTCGTGATTTCCCTCAGTGGCCGCTTCACTTAACAACTAAATTACCGATCTCAATTTGGGCTGCTAAACGAGGACTGCCTTTTTAAAAAAAAAAAAAAAAAAAAACTTCCCAATTTAGCCTCCAAACCTTGGATTTCCTTGTAGCCTCCCAACCAGGTTTAGCAAGATCCTTGTTTGCTTCTCCAATTTAGCAACAAACCAGACATCAATTTTTGGGGGGAGGAAATTGCCAAATTTCCTGGGAGGAAATAAAAGGCAAAAATCAGAGATAATCTCCCATTTTTGAATGCGGGATGTGGCCTATTCGAAGCATTTCAACGTTTGGGATTCAACCCCGAGCAACGGCAGAATTTCGGCTGATAATTCAAAACCATGCAGAACATTCGGACCAAAATATAAACCATTTTTTAAATAAACCCTAATCTTTATTTTTTTTTTTTATTTGTATCCAAAGGACTCTATCCTCGCTTAAGGACGTGAATTGGGCTTGCTGCACTGACAATTCTCCCTTCCCCCCCACTCTTTTTTGACCCCCTCATTCTTCGTTTTCCTTAATCCTGACAATGCCTAAAATTGATCTTAATGACTTATTTATGCAAGCTCGATTTCTCTCCCAGGAAACGCTGTGGGAGAGACACTCCTGGTGTAGCTTTGTTTGAAGGTCGAAATCCGTTGGCGGCGAAGTGGCGATATTTTGAGGAGCTGCTGTTTTGCATTTAGCGATTTACTCAGCTTACGGTTTACTGTCGTACATGGGCTGAACGATATTTTTTAACGTTTCGCCCCCATTTTTTAAAAAAACGGGGTAAAGTAGGGAGGTTCTACAACTGTGGGGCTTTGCTGATTTTTTTTTACTGCAGCGTGGCACGTAAAAAGACGGCTTAAATATGGACAATACTAATAAACTCCACGTGATGTCGGGAAGGGCATCCAGCTGGTAAATGCTTAGCTGTGAACTCCACATGGCGTCAGGAAAAGCATCCGGCTGGTAAATGCTCAGCTGCGAACACCATGTGGTGTCAGGAAGGGCATCCGGCTGGTAAATGCTCGGTTGTGACCTTCACGTGGTGTCAGGAAGGGCATCTGGCTGGTAAATGCTCGGTTGTGAACTTCACGTGGTGTCAGGAAGGGCATCCGGTTGGTAAATGCTCGGTTGTGAACTTCACGTGGTGTCAGGAAGGGCATCCGGCTGGTAAATGCTCGGTTGTGAACTTCACGTGGTGTCAGGAAGGGCATCCGGCTGGTAAATGCTCGGTTGTGAACTTCACGTGGTGTCAGGAAGGGCATCCGGTTGGTAAATGCTCGGTTGTGAACTTCACGTGGTGTCAGGAAGGGCATCCAGCTGGTAAATGCTCGGTTGTGACCTTCACGTGGTGTCAGGAAGGGCATCCGGCTGGTAAATGCTCAGCTGCGAACACCACGTGGTGTCAGGAAGGGCATCCGGCTGGTAAATGCTCGGTTGTGACCTTCACGTGGTGTCAGGAAGGGCATCCGGATGGTAAATGCTCAGTTGTGAACTTCATGTGGTGTCAGGAAGGGCATCCGGATGGTAAATGCTTGGTTGTGAACTTCACATGGTGTCAGGAAGGGCATCTGGCTGGTAAACACTCAGCTCCATCCAGTCACCTCGACTCTACCCTGAATGAAGGGACTACACTACAGAGTCTTTTTAAAAAAGGGAGTTTAATAAAGATAATCTTCCAAAGATATACATGAATTTTCAAGTTTGCATTTGCAAGCAGCCCAAGAGACACGGGGCGAAATAAATCTATAATAATAAGCTGTTCTACAAAAGGCTCTTCACAAATCCAGATTCACCTTCCTCTCCCTCTCAGCTGCCTGCAGCCTTGTAAAAATGCACCGCCGGCAAGCCGACATCCAACAGGGAAAGCACCTTGCCTTGCCAGAGAAGGGGACCCGGGAACCTGCTAGGGAGGACGGATTGCAGAGCTGGTCCACCTGTCTGACTTTTTTGGCATCCTCCTATCTATATTTATTTTTTTCCATTTATGGAAGCAAATTCTAGCTGGGTTTTTCCCTCTTTCCACCACCCCGAAGAATATTTCTTTGCTCTGTTTCTTCCCTGGATGATTATCGGGACATATGCTGCTGTTTCTTCTGTCTCTTTCTCTCTTATTTTTTTTCTGGCTCTCTCTCTCTCTCTCTCTCTCTCTCTGTCTGCAATGGTGTGTTCATTATGGGATGGATTTGCAGTTGCCTCGGCATCAGAGGAAGAAGGAGAGACCTCAAGGAGAAAGGCTTTAGGAAAAGAAAAGAGAGAGAGAGAGAGAGGGAGACGGAGAGAGAGAAAGAGAGAGAAGAATAATTTGTCTTCCAAAATTTGGGGGGAAGGAGAGAAATTCAGAATTGGGGTCGTTTTGCGAGCATCTAAGAGGCCTCTGAAGTCTGCAAGGGTGGGGATGCCATGATCCATCTGGCTGGCAGGATCAGGATGATGGGAGGGATAGTCCCAGCCATGGAGATGGGGGAATGGACACCTTTTCCTGCTTTTCAAGAAAATTAACTTTATTTATCCCACCGGCCGCTGGTGATTTGCAAGCAATTATTCAGGCTTCGCTGGACGGTTTGAAAGCCTTGGTGGCTGCCCTCAATTTCTTAACCGCGAGTACTTTTAAGATAGGTTGGTTTTTTTGGGTGTTTTAGGGTATTTTGCGCTGGTCCAAGGAAAGAAGTGAAGGGAGTTCTTGCATGGGGAAGGGAGGGAGGGAGGGAGGGAGGGAGGGAGGGAGGAAGGAAGGAAGGAAGGAAGGAAGGGGGAGGGAAGGGAAGGAAGGAAGGAAGGAAGGAAGGAAGGAAATGAAGGGAAGAAGGAAGGAAGGTAGGAAATGAAGGGAAGGGAAGAAGGAAGGAAGGAAGGAAATGAAGGGAAGGGAAGGGAAGAAGGAAGGAAGGAAGGAAATGAAGGGAAGGGTAGGGAAGAAGGAAGGAAGGAAGGAAATGAAGGGAAGGGAAGGGAAGAAGGAAGGAAAAGGAAATGAAGGGAAGGGAAGGGAAGAAGGAAGAAAGGAAATGAAGGGAAGGGAAGGGAAAGGAAGGGAAGGATAGAGAGTAAAGGAGAAAGAAAGAAAGACAGACAGACAGAAAGAAAGACAGAAAGACAGGAAGGAAGGAAGGAAGGAAGGAAGGAAGGAAGGAAGGAAGGTTTGTTTCCACAAAATGTAATTAACTTATGGAACTCCCTGCCACAAAGTTAAGAGCACGTTAAACGGGGCTGTGATTTGCTGAGAGACATCCTGGCCAATGAACCAACTCAATTGAAAGGGGAAAAAAGCAACTGCCAAAAGTCTTTTTTGCTGAAAAGAAGAGAGAAAGAGAAAGAGAAAGAGAAAGAGAGAGAGAGAGAGAGAGAGAGAGAGAGGGAGGGAGGGAGGGAAGGAGGGAGTAGGGGAGGGAGAGAGAGAGAGAACAGCTGGGTAACAACTATCCAAGTTTATAACGCTGTGTTATGGATGTTTTTAATTTCGGCACATCCCCAAAGGCCACGAGATTTTACCGTTTAAAAACCCAATAAATAAGTAAATTAAAAAATCATGGAGGCTTAGCTTGGGAAACACGGTCCTCTTTCTTGGCAGGGTGTGTGCGTGTCGTGCTCAGGGGGCTAAAATTTGGATCTGCAAAACCCAGCACTCCGAAGTGGTACCTAACGTGGCCATTTCTGATCTGCCTTATGATGCTCAGAGTCCCTTGGTTGAGTAGGGCAGCTTTAGAAATGGAATAAATTGAATCCATCAGTCAATCAACTGATTCAATCTGGAAAAGGCTGGGGGTCTCCCATAAACCCCACCCGGGTTTTAATCTAGGTGAGGGCCCTGAAAGAGCCATTTGTGGAATAACAGATTTGGAAGGGACCTTGGAGGTCTTCTAGTCCAACCCCCTGATCAAGAAATTGGTTGTCCAATCTCTTCTTGAAAACCCCCAGTGATGGAGAAGGAAGGAAGGAAGGGAAGGGAAGGGAAGGGAAGGGAAGGGAAGGGAAGGGAAGGGAAGGGAGGAAGGAAGGAAGGAAGGAAGGAAGGAAGGAAGGAAATGAAGGGAAGGGAAGAAGGAAGGAAGGAAATGATGGGAAGGGAAGAAGGAAGGAAGGATGGAAGGAAGGAAGGAAGGAAGGAAATGAAGGGAAGAAGGAAGGAAGGAAATGAAGGGAAGGGAGGAAGGAAGGAAATGAAGGGAAGGGAAGGGAAGGGAAGAAGGAAGGAAGGAAGGAAGGAAGGAAAGGGAAGGGAAGGGAAGGGAGGAAGGAAGGAAGGAAGGAAGGAAGGAAAGGGAAGGGAGGAAGGAAGGAAGGAAGGAAATGAAGGGAAGGGAGGAAGGAAGGAAATGAAGGGAAGGGAAGGGAAGAAGGAAGGAAGGAAGGAAGGGAAGGGAAGGGAGGAAGGAAGGAAGGAAAGGGAAGGGAGGAAGGAAGGAAGGAAGGAAGGAAGGAAGGAAGGAAGGAAGGAAGGAAGGAAGGAAAGAAATGAAGGGAAGGGAAGAAGGAAGGAAGGAAATGAAGGGAAGGGAAGAAGGAAGGAAGGATGGAAGGAAGGAAATGAAGGGAAGGGAGGAAGGAAGGAAATGAAGGGAAGGGAAGGGAAGAAGGAAGGAAGGAAGGAAATGAAGGGAAAAGAAGGGAAGGGAAGGGAGGAAGGGAGGAAGGAAGGAAATGAAAGGAGGAAGGAAGGAAGGAAATGAAGGGAAGGGAAGGGAAGGGAAGAAGGAAGGAAGGAAATGAAGGGAAGGGAAGGGAAGGGAAGGGAAGAAGGAAGGGAGGAAGGAAGGAAGGAAATGAAGTGAAGAAGGAAGGAAATGAAGGGAAGGGAAGAAGGAAGGGAGGAAGGATGGAAGGAAGGAAGGAAGGAAATGAAGGGAAGGGAAGAAGGAAGGAAGGAAGGATGGAAGGAAGGAAGGAAGGAAGGAAATGAAGGGAAGGGAAGAGACCTTCTACCATTCCGGACAAATGATTGTCCCATCTCTTCTTAAAAAAACCTCCAGTGTTGGAGCCCCCACAACTTCTAGTGGCAAGCCGTTCCATTGGGTCAATTGTCCTCAGTGTTAGGAAGTTTCTCCTTAATTCCAAGCTGCTTCTCTCTCCTTGACGAGTTTCCATATTCGAGGCCAAAATAAGGAAAATGTCGCCTGGCATCGGTCGGCCTTGCTCGAAAGGAGGGCTGGCTTTCGGATTCCCACGTGCATCGTCCTGTTCCATCGCTCCACCCTCGGCGCCCTATCGCTGGCAGATCCTGAGCGACAGCAACAGGGCGATGGGTATTGTTATCCCAGCAGGGAACCTGGCCTTGAAAACAGTTGGAAGGCGGAGCGAGAGAGAAAAACATCTGGCTTGGAAGGGCGAGAAGCTCCCGGGGGCTCCCGCAGAGCATCCTAGACAGTTGAAGTAGAAATTGAGTGTATTTATTTACCTCTTTGGGCGATGTATACAATATATAGCTCCTCCTCGCCTCCTCAGTAACAGTAACGAGGTTGGAAGGGACCTCGGAGGTCATCGAGTCCAACCCCCTGCTCACACAGGGAGACCGATACTAGGGATTTCGAGCTCAGCGTCTTAGCCACTGAGCCATCTAGCCAGCTGCAGTCCTCAAGCGACTCTGGACAGACGGCTAGAAAAATGCAGGAATAAAACCGCGTCACAAAGTCTATACACGCAGTCCTCGACTTACGACAGCTCTTTTAGTGACCGAAGTTTTGTTTTGTTTTGTTTTGTTTTGTTTTGTTTTGTTTTGTTTTGTTTTGTTTCGTTTCGTTTCGTTTCGTTTCGTTTCGTTTCGTTTCGTTTCGTTTCGTTTCGTTTCGTTTCGTTTCCATTCCATTCCATTCCATTCCATTCTATTCTATTCTATTCATTCTGTTCTGTTCTGTTCTGCTCTGTTCATTCTATTCTATTCTTTTCTGTTCATTCTGTTCTATTCTGTTCTGTTCATTCTATTCTTTTCTATTCATTCTGTTCTGTTCTGTTCTGTTCATTCTATTCTATTCTATTCTATTCTATTCTATTCTATTCTATTCTATTCTATTCCATTCCATTCATTCTAGTCTAGTCCAGTCCAGTCCATTCCATTCCATTCCATTCCATTCCATTCCATTCCATTCCATTCCATTCATTCTGTTCTGTTCTGTTCTGCTCTGTTCATTCTATTCTATTCTTTTCTATTCATTCTGTTCTGTTCTGTTCATTCTATTCTATTCTATTCTATTCTATTCTATTCTATTCTATTCTATTCTATTCTATTCTATTCTATTCTATTCTATTCCATTCCATTCCATTCCATTCATTCTAGTCTAGTCCAGTCCAGTCCATTCCATTCCATTCCATTCCATTCCATTCCATTCATTCTGTTCTGTTCTGTTCTGCTCTGTTCATTCTATTCTATTCTTTTCTATTCATTCTGTTCTGTTCTGTTCATTCTATTCTATTCTATTCTATTCTATTCTATTCTATTCTATTCTATTCTATTCTATTCTATTCTATTCTATTCCATTCCATTCCATTCCATTCCATTCCATTCATTCTAGTCTAGTCCAGTCCAGTCCATTCCATTCCATTCCATTCCATTCCATTCCATTCCATTCCATTCCATTCCATTCCATTCATTCTGTTCTGTTCTGTTCTATTTTATTCTATTCTATTCATTCTATTCTTTTCTTTTCTATTCATTCTGTTCTGTTCTGTTCATTCTATTCTTTTCTATTCATTCTATTCTGTTCTGTTCTATTCTATTCTATTCTATTCATTCTAGTCTAGTCTAGTCTAGTCTAGTCCAGTCCAGTCCAGTCCAGTCCAGTCCAGTCCAGTCCAGTCCAGTCCAGTCCAGTCTAGTCTATTCGTGGTTGTACGTTGCGACTAGCTATATAAAAATGAAATAATTCTGGGTTTGCGGTCAGGGTGAATTTGGAAGAGCGAAGGGAAGCCCCCCGAGGCAAGAAAATTGTGCAAAAAGACCCAAGAAAGGATCACACACACACACACACACTCTTCCTCCTTTTTTTCCCCATTTCTCCTTCCTCCTGTTTTTTTTTTTTTTCCCCCTCTGCTATGCGGGGAACCAAAGAGAATTTAATTGCTCTTTTTCCAGCTTAATTGCCCACTGGGGTCTAATAAATATCAGATGGTTTCCTTTGCGCACAGCGGCTGCGGTTGGCTGTTCAGGAGGCCGTTTTTGCTTTCTAGTTTCCCCGGCCAGGCTGTGAGCGAGCAACCTTGGAAGGCACCACAACAACACACCCAGACACGGGTTCAAATCCTCTTTCCTCGCCTAAAACTCTTTTAAGGAAATTTTCTCTTTATTCGAGTACAGTAACCGGATCATGATTCATGCGGTCAGGACTGACCTTTGCCCCCCCAATCCCTCCCTTTCCGATCCCCAATTCTCTGCTTCTCATTGGCTATCTTCCAAGTCACTCTCCTGACTTCTTTTCTCGTCAGTTCACAGGAATGTTCCCCCCCTCCTCTTCATTTCCAAGGAGACCAAGCATCAAAGGGATTTAGCAGGCAAAAGTTCAGGCTTTATCTCCCTCTTCTATGTCAGCGCTGAGACGCTGACAGATTTATTGGGTTAGGGATTTTCTGTCTTCCCTGTGAGTTGTATTGTGATGTCGAGGGTGTGTGTATGCACTTGTTCTGCCCCAGCTACGGACCCCAAAGAACGCAGCACACACAAAGTCCGTTCAAACCTTAGTTTACTAAATAAACCAGTTCTTTACAACAATGGTTGTTAATGAACTGCATTAACAGCCGTCAAGAATTCAAAGAATAATAACTGAAAGCTTACTGTGGTTGGCGGAATGCCCGGAAGCAATTTGCAGGAAGCTGATAAGATAAGCAAGACAAGACACGAAGGAATGTGAACGAAGTTGTTCCCTGCAAATTGCTTCAGTCGGCGTTCCTCCTTAAATAGGCTAAGGGAGTGGCCAATTAGCCCCAAGCCTTTCTCTCGAGGAGACCTCCTCCTGAGGAGCCACTCCTATCTTTGGCATCTCTGCGTGCCCGTGCATCGAGAAGAGGCTCCTCCTCTTCGTCCTCTTCACTTAAGGGAGCTTCTGGAGGTTCTGAAGGCCCTGGCTGAATCCCCACCTCTGGCACCACATCTTCTCCAGCCTCCTCATTGTCTGGTTCGAGTGCCAGCTGCACAGGCTGCTGGCGCAGCACCACACCAGCCTCCTCGCTGTCGGAATCAGCTACACAGGTCGCATATGGGCCACGATAGCACTGAGGGAGCTCCACCAATCTCATTGTACCCGTGTTTCCCTGAAAATAAGACCCTGTCTTATATTTTATTGAACCCCGAAATAAGCGCTTGGCCTTATTTTCGGGGAGGTCTTATTATTTTGGGCCGCGTGGAGGAAACCAGAGGAAATGGCGGGGACCAGCTGCACATGCGTTTAAATATTTTCAGGGAGGATTCCACAATGGAAAACATTAAATTGAAAATGAATGCAGCAATAGAGAGAGATGAAGGAATTGGAAGGGAGGAGGAAGGAGAGAGAGGGATGGAAGAGTAGGGAGGAAGGAAGGGAAGGGAAAGCAGAGTAGGAGAGAAGGCAAGACACGGAGGAAGAGAGGAGGAGAAGGAGAAGAGAAGGGGAAGTAGAGAAGAAAAGAAGAAGGTGGGGAAAGAAAGTTGGAAGGAGAAGAGGGAGAGGTTAGGTTTGAGGAGAAAGATTGCTGTATAATAAAAAAAAAAGATGAAGTGGAAGGAAGGCAGCTCTGAACAAACAAATATAAATATATTAAGAAAAAGAATGAACTGTTTAAGAACCAAAGAGGATAAATATGCCCAAATAATAAAGTTAGAATTTAGGGATAAATGAAGAAAGTGTTTATGTACGCAAGTATAGAAACACTGAGGTATATTCAAAAAAAAAAAAAAAAAGGAAAGGAAAGTGGGGAAGACGAGATGGACAAAAATTGTAACTGAGTAAAATATATTTGAATTTGACTAATTGTATAAGATAAGAAACGACTGACACTCTGTTCAAAAAAAAAAAGAAGAAGAAAGGTGAAGGTGGGAGAGGAGAAAAGAAAAAAAAACAATAAAAAAGAGCCTTGGTAGTACAGTGGTTTAATGCACCCTGTTATTAACACAGCTGCCTGCAATTTCTGCAGGTTCGAATCTCACCAGGCTCAAGGTTGACTCAGCCTTCCTTCTTTTCTAAGGTCGGTGAAATGAGGACCCAGTTTGTGGGGGCAATAAGCTGACTTTGTATAAATATACAAAAGGATGAAGGCTATTGCTTAGCGCATTGTAAGCCGCCCTGAGTCTCTGGAGAAGGGCGGCATATAAATCGAATTTTTAAAAAAAATTTGTGTAAAATAAATAAATAAATAAATAAACAAATAAACAAATAAATAAATATTTTCAGGGAGGGCTTATTATCAGGGGAGGTCTTATTTTAGGGGAAACATACATTGTGCGCTGACAATAAAGGTTTCAAATTTGAAATTCAACCTGCTCCTTCCTGCCCGATTACCGCCCCTTGTCTGGGTCACACACCAGCCGTTTGAGAAATGGCCACACAACCCCCAGGTTCATTTGCATTGTGTACACACAGAGAGAGAGAGAGAGAGAGGAAATCTGTTTTCCTTCTGGCTTCTTCTCCTTCGATCGCCTCCCTTTTCTCCTTCTTAATGCAGCCGTTCATCCACTAATGAATGAATAATTTATGGCTCGCGAGTCCCCGCTTCGATTGCCTGACGCTAAGCGGCTTACGGGGTCGTGTGGAATATACAGGACACGGATGGCATTCCGTAACATGTTAAGACACACAAGCACACCTACCTACCCGGCATATAATTATTGTATATTGTTTACTGTATGATATATATATATATATTATTATACGATGCTCTTCCCGTGTAGCATATTGTCGTTAGATTTTTCTGATGCATCTGAAAGGGAAAATGATGAGACAGAGAGAGAGAGAGAGAGAGAGATAATAGGATTAGAGGATAGACAGAGATGGATGGATGATAAATAGACAGATAGATACTGTAGATACCCTGTTTCCCCCAAAATAAGACCTCCCCTGATAATAAGCACAATTGGGCTCTTGAGCACATGGCAATAAGGCCAAGCTCTTATTTCAAGGTTCAAAAAAATATAAGACAGGGTCTTATTTTCGGGAAAACACGGTAATACATTGCGATTGAGAGACAGAGAGAAAGAGAGACAAGAGAGAGAGAGAGAGAGAGAGAGAGATAATGGATGGATGGATGGATGGATGGATGGATGGATGGATGGAGAGAGAGAGACAGAGAATTCAGAGAGAGAGAAAGATAATAGAGATGATAGAGATGGATAGATGATTAGATAGATAATCATCTATCCATCTATTTCTATCTAGCATCTCTATCGTCTCTCTCTCTAGAATTATCTATCTATCTATCTATCTATCTATCTATCTATCTATCTATCTATCTATCATGTTTCCCTGAAAAATAAGAACCTGTCTTATATTTTTTTGAACCATGAAATAAACATTTGGCCTTATTTCCAAGCGCTCAAAAGCCCAATTGGGCTTATTATCAGGGGATGTCATATTTTGGGGAAAACAGGGTATCCAGCTGTCTGTCTATCTGTCTTTCTGTCTGTCTGTCTATCATGATGAGAGAGAGAGAGAGAGAGAGAGAGAGAGATGATGGATGGATAGATAGATAGATAGATAGATAGATAGATAGATAGATATGGAAAGGAGGGGGAAAGGAAGGGAGGGAAGGAGGGAGGGGAATCCATTTGGAAAAGTACAGGCAACCTCTTTCAGCGGATGCAGAATTCATGTTCAGAAAAATGCCCAGAAGAAGAAAATAATTCCGAAAACCAAAACAACCTTCTTTTGACAGGGATTCAAAGAAAAACCCCACTGAGCTCCGGCAAAAACCCATTCCACAAAACATTTAAAAAAACAAAATAAAATAGTAACAGGTCACGAGGCCGAATCCTCTGCTCCAAAGCTTGCCCCCCCCACTTCATCTCGGGAAGGATCCCCGGGGGTGGGGGTGGGGGGCGGAGATCTGAAAATCCTGATGACTTGGCAGCCAAGAAAGTCACCTTCCCCAGACCAGCATGTTCTCGAAACCGCCTTCTCTCTGGTTCTTTCTCTCTCCCTCAATTTAATTCTCTTTTCTTCTCCAACAGCTCACCTCCGATGAGTCACCAATCTCCAGAGAGGTTCCCCGGCCAGAAGAAAAAGGTGAGAGGGACTCTGGAGGAAATACCATTCACACATCATCACGAAATCTCCAGAACCGTTAAGCCTACAAACTTGAAATTTGCCACATATGTTCCTCTTGGCTTCCAGGTGCTTGCTAAGAAAGGATTTTTCAAAATGACCATTGGATCATTAGTATTTCTTATATTAATATTATTAACACGCTCTGATGCTAAGGAGTTGGATGTTCTACTCCCCCTCCCCACCTGAAAAGAACTCTGTTCCAACTGCCACTGGGGCATGGGCGTGGCCAGCGCCTGACTCATCCGGTCTGCGGGCTGGGAGTTTAGACATTCTACTCCCGTTCCCCACCTGAAAAAACGCTCTGATGCTAAGGAGTTAGATGTTCTACTCCCCCTCCCCACTTGAAAAGAACTCTGTTCCAACTGCCACTGGGGCACGGGCGTGGCCAGCTCTGATGCTAAGGAGTTAGACTGAGGGAGAGAAGGGGATAAGATAGGAGAGGATCAATGGGGCCAGCCTGAGGGAGAGAAGGGGATAGGAGAGGCCAATCGAGCCCGATGCCATAGTTTCGTAGCGGATCACGGGTATCCAGCTAGTATATATATATATATATATGCTAATCCATTAATCAGGAACGTGGAGGAGCCACCCACTGTGGCTGTAAGTCATGCTTTTACTTCTTGGATGGGTGGTTCAGAACTCCTTTTTAATTGCCTTTATTTGTGGATTATTATATCCTGCCTTTATTGTTTTTACAAATAACTCAAGGCACTTCCCCACTCCTGTTTTCCCACAACAATGCTGTGAGGTACGTTGGGCTGACAGGCAGGATTGGCCCAGCTAGCTTTCATATCTAAAGTGGGACTAGAACTCCCAGTCTCCTGGTGATTAGCACAAAGTCACTCACTCTCTCCTAGTCATCATCATCTTTTAATGACCCCATAAATTCCTTGCGGGGTGAAGTCTGGGCAAGTGAATGGAGGTAGCAGAGTGTTTTAATGGCCGGATGCCTTTCCTGTCACCAGGGCGGAGTTTTGTTCAGCAGATAATATTCTCATTGTGCCCAGAGACAGAGAAATATCTGCCTCTACCTAGGATTGAACTCACAGCCTCCTGATTGTGAGGCGAGAGCTCCACGTCTAGGCCACCGCACCACTTCAACTCACTGTCTCCTAGTGACTGGCTCAAACTCACCCAAATGGCTTTCATGTCTAAGGCGGAACTAGAACTCACCGTCTCCTGGTGATTGTCCCAAAGTCACCCTCTGGCTTTCCGGACTAAGGCAGGACTTGAACTCATGGTAGTGTTACCACCTCTCCTTTCCCCCTCCCCCACAAAAAAACAACACCCCTGTGAGGTACGCTAGGCGGAGAGGGAGGGACTAATCAAGGGGCCACCTGCAGCTGAGAACTTGAACTCAGCACCTCATCTGGTACCTTCCCCTTTATCCTTTTGCAAAAAGGATGGAGGGAAGAGGTGAAGACGCAGGGATGCTCTCTCACCCCATTGGATAGTGGTTGCCAGGCAACCTGGAAGCAGTGATGCTTTCTGTCTATGTTCCATTATAGGCTGTTGTCTGCTTCTAGTTGCTAGGTTACCATGTCCGCTTGTAAGTTAACGCAATGCCCAGAAATCCTGGTTCCCTTTGCTAAATTTTTCATCCACTGTCCAAGGATAAAAATATGTTTTTTTAAAAAAAATCTGGGTGTATTTTAATGATATGGGGGTGTGCAACTGTTGTTGTTTTTTTAACTGCAATTGGACCCTGGAGTTTGGTAAGTAAAATATTGCAAAAAGTTGAGTGAATTACTGGGGGGTGGAAAGGAATTTCCTGGGGCAACTGAGAATGCTGGGGGTTGAAGTCCAGGTAGGACCTTGGCGTCAGATCTACGCCACGGTATCGTACGAAGGCTTAAAAAAAAACAAAAAAAGAATCCTGAGACGAGCAGAATATAAATCTGAAAATTACAACTAAATAAAAACCACACACCCAGGATTAAAAAAATAAAAATAAAATAACAAGACGTATTGGGGCAAATCTATAGATCCATATAAAAACCGTGATTTCTAAGTCTGCAACGTACTGAATGTCGCGGTTTTTGAAGAAACCCATTCTCTGCATTTTTATTTGATTTATTTATTATCTGGCCTATCAGCAGGTGTCTGATTTGGTCTAATGAGAGTCTCGTTTGCAACAATGTCGGAAAATTGCAGCCAGAGTTGGGTCTCAGCAGGTTCTGACCAGTTCTGGAGAACCGGTAGCGGACATTTTGAGTAGTTCAGAGAACCGGTAGTAAAAATTCTGACTGGGCCTGCCTCCATCTATTCTCTGCCTCCCGAGTCCCAGCTGATCAGGAGGAAATGGGGATTTTGCAGTATTCTTCCCCCTGGAGTGGGGTGGGAAGGGAGATTTTGCAGTATCTTTCCCCTGCCATGCCCACCAAGCCACGCCCACAGAACCGGTAGTAAAAAAAATATTTGAATCCCACCACTGACTGCAACGATTGTTTTCTCCCCGCAGACAAAGCCGAAAACCCCAAGAAAACAGAGCCGGAAGAGGAAGAAATTGATATCGATTTAAATGCCCCGGAAACAGAGAAGGCCGCTCTCGCCATCCAGGGGAAATTCCGACGTTTCCAAAAACGGAAACAAGACCCCAGTTCCTGAGCCTTTCCGGAGTCTTCCCACCTCGCCTTGACGCGCTTTTCCTTCTCCTGTCCCCGAAACCCCGCTGCGATTCCATTTCCTCTCTTCTCTTCCCATCCCAACGAAGGGGGGAGGAGGGATTTGTCCTCTGATCTTCAATTCATTTTAATTTTTGCACGTCCTGGGAAAATGGTCAAAGCAGAGGAAGGGAGGGGGTGGGGTGGGGTGGGTGGAAGGGGCTGCTGAGTACACAGACGCCTTCCACTCTGCTTCACCGGAAGCCCCCAATCACGGGCAGAGCAAGAGATGTCGTTCAGTCCACGACTTACGACCGGTCGTTGAACAAGCGGTCGAGGTTACAATGGGCTGTTTTGTTTTTTTTTTTTAAAAATCTACTTATGACCCATCCTCAGAGTTATTACTGCCATGCCTTTGTTGGCACAATTGGCACAATTGGGGCACTCGGCAACTGCCTCGCATTTGTGACGGTTGCGATGTCCCACGGTCGCTGTTTGCGATATATATATATATATATATATATATATATATATATATATATATCTGCAAAAAGCAGCCATTCGGAAGAACAATCGTGTGATTCATTCAACGACCGTCGTGGGCTCGCTTGATGACTGTTGTAACAACAGTCGTGAAATTGAGTCTGGTCCTGTGGCGCCTCGACTTACAACTGCCATGACTTACGACTGAAATTCAAGGTTCTGCTGTGGTTGTAAGTCGAGGATAACATACAAGTGGGAAGCCTAGGTTAGGAAGATTAGAATAGTCGTTGGTTTTTTTTTGAATCGTTTGAACCAAATTCTTCGTCCTTTTTTCCTCCCATCTATCATCAAGGGAGGGTTGAGATTGTAATCTTCCTTTTAGGAGATTGGGAACACAGTTCCCACACTTCGATGCCAACTTCTAAACATTTACAGTGAAGATGCCACATTGAAGGAAAATTATTTCCCGCCCCCCGCAAGGTTGGGTCTTTAAAATTCTTCAAACCTTGCTATAAAGTTTGAATCCTTTGGGTACCAAATCCTGCCCGCCAAAGACCCCTTGCAAAATGGAAAAATTTGCGAGCCACTTCCAAGTTCCATTCGCAAGTTAGGATTTGAAAATGGGTCCGTTTTTATGTCCCAGTGTGGTCGCCAAACTTTTCCTTGCCTGCCTGATTGAGGATCTAGGACCGTGATGGCGAGCCTATGGCACACGTAGCCATATTGGTGTGGGCACACAAGCTCAGCTTGCTAACTTCCGGCAAACGGGCCATTTCTGGCCTCCAGACAGACATCAGGGGAGGGTGGGGAAGGCCATTTTCTCCCTCCCCAGACTCCTAGAAAGGGTCTGGAGCCTGGGCAGCAAAGAATGGGCCTTCCAGTCCCACCGGAAGTTGGCAAACGGACTGTTTCTAGCCTCCGGAGGGCCTCTAGGGGGTGGGGAAGGCCGTTTTTGCCCTCCCCAGACTCCTAGAAAGGCTCTGGAGCCAGGTGAGAGAGAAAAATGGGCCTTTGCCACCCCCACCCCTGAGGCCATCCGGAGGCAGGAAACAACCTGTTTTCCTACCTCTGGTGGGCCCAGAAGGCCCAAAAATCAGTTGGCATGTGCCGGAGCTGAGCTCGCGTGTCCACTGATATGGCTACATGTGCCACGCGTGCCAGAGGTTCGCCATGACGGATCTAGGACAACTCGCCGCGGGACAATTCAACACCTCATTAATCATTTCATTCAGTTACTTTATTTTATTGTTGGTGACCACGTTTTCATCCAAATCATTGTGATTCTTGCATTTCCGGATTTACTTTCTTCGTGTTGTTATCATTGGCCACGATTCCGTCGAAATGAAGTTAACTTCTGGATTTGTTGAATCGTCCTGTGGAGAGTTGGCCGCGGTCAGTTGTCCCATTCCACTAACCGTCTATAATAAAAATCCCAGCAAATTCATTCAAAGAACCATAAGCCCAATGCGGGGAAAAATATTACGGTAGCTTGAAATTCTAAAATAAACCTATTTTCAAAACAGGACGTTGAGTTTTGAGGCTCGATGCCAACCTAGACGACGGGAAAGAAAAAGTATTTTTTGCACCTCCCTGAAGGGATCCCACTTTTCCCAAGAGCCAACCTCGTGCCCAAAGGAATACTTTACATTAGAGGCACCTGTTTTTTGCACCGATAAGAGTGAAACTGTGAGCAAAATTGGGAGCTCCCTCCCACGAAAACATCCAATATGCTTTTTACGAAGTCAGCTTCAAGTTCCTTAAGCCATTCTTCGCCAAAAGAACATCCTAGTGTCGTTACTAAACTCAGTGTCCGTCCTATGCGGCCAGCAGATCTCAGCACCCCGATTTCTCTGTCCGTTCACCTACAGAAAAGGGCTGCTAGCTACAAAGCCATGCTTCCCTCCTCAGGGCCCAGCTGATTATGAGCCAAGGAAAAAAAAAGAAGAACAAGCCAAAATCTATCCATCAAGATTCACACACACATTTTTTTTTCCCCCTCCACTTAGCTGCCTCACAGCCATTCCACTTCTGGGCCAGTGGTGGATGCAAAATTTGTGGCGGGCAATGAAATATTGTCAAGAATGAAGAACAGCTGTCATCCTGGGCACTGACTGACCTGCTTTGAAGACTGACACATTTAGCATGTTAATAAAATAATCAGGGGAAAACTTGTTTCGTTTCGGTCTTTTGTCTTCTTTTCTTTCCTGTTTGTCTGAGTTATTGACACAACTCATATTTGCAGATTTCAGTGTTCTGGTTTTGTAGATAGATGGATGGATGGATAGATAGATAGATAGGTAGATATATAGATAGGTAGATAGATAGATAGGTAGATAGGTAGATAGATAGATACGTAGAGACAGGAAAATAGATTAGATAGATAAGTGATGGCTAACCTTTTTGCAGTCGCGTGCCAGGAGCGGGGGGGAGGGGGGTGTCACATGAACGCGTGCCCATATCCATAATTCTATGCACCCCGCCCTTGTGTATGCGCGCGCGACCCCCCCACCCCCCACTCCTGGCACACAATGGCACAAATGAACTGTCGTAAGTTGAGGACTTCCTCTATTAATATTCGGACTGCTTCCATTCTTCCCCAGCTCTCCGTGAGTTTTGGAGAAGCAGAATTTCTCAAAGCTGATGGGCCGATTAGGAAGCTTGCCAAGAATTGCCTTTCCAAGGGCGAAGGGATATTCCGGGATATGCAAAATAATTCAACGGGGAACGCTGATAATTGCGCTAACGAGCTTGAACTAACGGGATAAGCCGTAATGATGAGTGATTTAAATAGGGCTGAAATCCCAGCGGATGGATTGGCTCCTTCCTAAATGCCAAAGGTGAAACACCGGAAAAGCAAAATTTCAAGGTTTGAGCTTCGCGACACTTCATGCTTAATCAGGACTATATATATATGTGTGTGTGTGTGTGTTTTTCTTCTAGCCAGGTTTTCCCTACGTAGTCAAGGATATATATATATTTGTTTTCTGAGGTTTTCGCGGGTGTTTGTATGTAGGTCTTTGGTTATTCGGGTTTTCTCCCGCGTAAAATTTGAGGTGTCTTGGCAATGTTTTGACGAAGTCTCATTCGTCATCTTCAGGCTGGTGTTTTTGGCTTCGTGCTTCTAGGAGCAATGACGATCTTGCTGATTCTGTCTGTGGTGCCTTTTATGTATCTATTGCTCCTAGAAGCACAAAGCTGAAAACACCAGCCTGAAGATGACAAATGAGACTTTGTCGAAACGTTGCCAAGACACCTCTAATTTTACGTGGGAGAAAACCTGAATAACCAAAGATAGATAGATAGATAGATAGATAGATAGATAGATAGATAGATAAAACTTTATTTATAATTTTTTCTTTAACATCCATAAGTGTTTAGTGGACAGTGTATTATCTGGGCCAATATCTTTTTGCATACAATTCTGATAGAGATATTGCCATTTAAATATACACCCCCGTGTTTCTCCGAAAATAAGACTCTGTCTTATATTTTTTTTAAACTCCCTTATTTTCGGGGAGATCTTATTATTTTGGGACACATGGAGGAAGACGGGGCTCCTCTTGCTGTCTTACTTGATTTCCAGCTCTGTCTTCCTAACCCAGAAGTCAGCAACCTGCGTCTCTGGAGCCACATATGGTTCTTTGGGCCCTCTGCTGTGGCTCCATGTCAAGTGATCCCACCACTGGCTGGCCCTGCCCCTCTCCCTCCCCTCCCAGTCACTCGTTGCCTGGCCTGAGAAAGTAAGGGCGAGGACGGGAGATGGAGAAGCAGCCAGGGCAGAGACAGAGAGATACAGAGAGAGTGGGAGAGAGGGGGGAAAAGAGGGAGGGAGATAGATATCTTATCTATTTATCTATTTATTTATTTGAATTTATATACCGCCCTTCTCCCAAAGGACTCAGGGCGGTGTACAGCCAGAATAAGAACACACAAATAGAAAATTTAATAACAATTTAAAATATATATTAAACACTATGGCCCGTAACTAATTAAAAACCCATTTTTAAACCTCAAGAATTAAAAATTAAAAATTAAAGATTAAAAGTTGAAAAGAATTGGAATTGGAATTAGGCCAATATCAAAAGGGTTTTGTGATTCCCTGTGTTTTTTAACAAGTGTTTCTCTGTCCTAATGGCTAGCTGGGTAGGCGTGGCTAGGGGGGTCATGTGACTGGTGGAAGTGAGTGACATCGAGTTGGCCACACCCACCCGAGTTTTGTGGCTCCCGGTGTTTTCTTTTCTGTGGGAAATGGGTCCAAATGGCTCTTTGAGTGTTTAAGGTTGCATGACCGCGGAAATGTCCTCGAACAGCGCTGGTCCGTGGTCTTGAAAAGGAGATGAACAGCGCCCCCTACAGTCGGCAATGACTAGAATCCGTAATGGACTCCTCCTTTACCTTTTTTTACTCCGACTTTACTATCAGGATCACAGACCACAAGAGAGCCAGCTCGGTACAGAATGTCAGTCTTTTTATTAATTCTTTTTCATTTTAATGATGTCGTTTGTTTTTTGGCGGAGGCTGTTTGAAAGACAATCCCGGGGCCCAGAAAACCCCGAGAAAATTGTACATATGGAACAAAAAAGACCATTTTTTTTTTAAAAAAAAAACCAGTTTAGTTTTCTAAAACTACTCGCAACACAGAGCGGTGTGGTTGCGGGAATCGTCTGCTTTTATGTACATCGCTTTTAGCACCGTCATTTGAGGTTGTGAGAGTTGAAGACAAGACAGAGACTGGGAAATCGGTAGAAAGTGTTTGAAATAGGCTAGTGTTTTCCTGCTTGGAGCAAAGGATTGGACTAGAAGACCTCCAAGATCCTGTCCAACTCTGTGATTTTGTTAAAACGCACAAAACGAAGCTGTGGTGTTTGCTAACAAAATGAGAGTCTTGCCTTTGACTGTTTTGCTGCTGATGGAACATGCTGTCCTTAGAAGTTAATTTGAAGAGAATAATAATAATTAAAAAAAACCAACACCCCAACAGGAGCAAAAATAATGGAGACAAATCGAAGCCTTGATTTTTTTTGCCCTACCCACGTAACGTCATGCAGAATTCGGTCACCGGGCAGAGAGCGCAAGCAAGAAAAGGAAAAAAAAA
The DNA here is from genome assembly GCA_022577455.1 of Arizona elegans. Classification (NCBI taxonomy): domain Eukaryota; kingdom Metazoa; phylum Chordata; class Lepidosauria; order Squamata; family Colubridae; genus Arizona; species Arizona elegans. Next base: position 5,328,907 of record JAKOOJ010000036.1, read on the forward strand.
TATTGATATAATATCTCCACAAGGTTAATCGTAAATTTCATTCCCAATCCCCGCTTTTGCAGATCGTGCGGCGAGGTTTTCGCGACTGTCAAGACGACGGTTTAATTTCCCTCTCGGGGGACGCCCCGAAGATGTCAAACAAGTCAGAACAGAAATTATAAATCCGTCTGTTTCGAATAATCTGCATTTTTTCCCGCATTTCTCTTCTAGGGGTTTGCAAACGGGATGAGAATTTGCAACTCTTTGCAAGGGGGTGAGGATTTTCCAGCAGGCCAAATTGGGCAGCCTCTTGTAACGTGGAGCAAAACCCCCTCCCTGAGAAATTTTAGGGATTGTCTTAATGGGTTATTATTATTTTTTTAAACGACGATTACTTTTTTTTCACTCGCCCTGAAATCTCTCAGATGTTTTGCTCAAGCAGGAGGCGCCGAATTTGGCCTAAAATTGGATTGCTACTCATAGAATCAGAGACAGAGGTGGCATTTAGTTACCTTCGCTACCGGTTCATATGCGGAGAGCGTCAAAAACAGGACGTGATGACGTCCCGGGGGGTGGGCGGAGCCTCCCACAGCCGCCGCTACCAGTTTGCCCGAACCGGATAGAACCAGATGGATACCACCACTGATCAGGGAGGGAGGGAGGGAGGGAGAGGGAGAGATAGAACAATTTGAGGCCTTTTGTTTTAAAATATTGTTTTTTTTTCTTCTTCTTCTTTAATTTTGTTGAGAATTTTCGCTCAGGAGGGGCCCGTAATGGTGGCCAAAGAGACATTTTTATCCGTCCCTCCTGGATAGAATTTTTGGCCTGAGGGAAATTAAACCATCTTTGTGTGAGTTTGTTGAGATGCGACCAACTAAAATCTGGTCCTTTGGATTAAATAAAAAAAAAAGGGAAAAAAAATCTTAAGAAAAAAAAATTACACCTGTGCTCAAATCGTGGAGCTGAAGAGGGTCACAGCGGTTAAAGCAGAAGAAGGCACCGTTTTAAGGGAGAATTTTTTGCATCTTTTGGGCCAATTTATAAGACTCGGGAGGGTCCAAAGGATGGAAACACCCAGTTGGATTTTATCCTCATTGGCGATTGACGGGGTTCCAGGGGCCGATGGGAATCTCTCTTTAATGAAAATGATCAATAAATATCCTGCATATTTTCGCGATTTATTGATGCATGTGCGTTTATCCGAGTTGCTGAGTTTGGGACACATCGGAAGGGTACAAAGAGCTAATGTTGGTTCGTCGCTGATCAAGGTTTGTTTCCGATCTTCCTTAGCAGAAGACACTGAAACACAGCTAGTTCTCAACTGACCGTCATTTGTTTAGCGACCATTCAAAGTTATAACAGTGGTGGAAGAAGCGCCTTATGACTGGTCCTCACACCTACAACCATCACAATAAGATGGTGGTTTGAGCTCTTGGCAACGGGAATGATGTTTGACAACAATCACGGCACCCGCAAACCAGCATTTGTGATTTTCCCAATAGGGGAAAGCCGGCAAGGAAGGTTGCAAGTCACTCACGTGGGGTGTCTCACTTAACAACCACACCACTTAACAATGAATTTTCCAGCCTTTCTTGAGGTCGTAAATTGAGGACTACCTGTATAGAGGATGGAATCTCAGAATTATTATTATTATTATTTTGTTTAAATTTTGTGTTCTTGGTGTAGGAATTCTTCCTAGCCCGATTGTGCCACGCAAACCAAGATTCCTACCACAAAATTGCAGGAAAAAAAGGAATGTATGTCAGTTTGTTGATACCAAATGCTATCAGCCCCTGGTTAGACTGATTATTGCAGCAGTTCAGGTGACCACACAACTAGTAAATGCTTTTCTTAACTTCAGCAGATTTAAGATGGGTGGATTACAATGCCCAGAATTTGCCAGCCAAAAATCAGGCAGTTGAAATCCACACATTTTGAATATGATGAAATTGAGAAACGTATATTAAAACATCATGGCTGGGCTGCAGCCTTCCCAACGGCCAGCAGGTGGCAGCAGAGGACCCCAAACCAATTCCTTGCTGCCGCCAGCTGGCCGTCAGAGGTACTGCACCCTCGATCTGGTGGTCCTAGCAAAGCCAAGAGGACTGGGTGGAAGAGAAAGGGACCTCCCGGGGGGGAGTGGAGAGGAGGGCCTGGAAAGGGCCCCGCGTTCGAATTAGACGTCCGAATCACTTTTAAGGATATTCATGAGTGCGTTTTTGAGGCTGTTCTTGCTGGGGGATTTGACGGCGGGCTTGAAGCCTTCGGCCTCGTGGTGGTCCTTCTTCGTTTCCATCTCAATGGTCATGACCACCTGTTTCTTGGCCGCCTTCTTCTCGATACCTTCTCTGCCGGCTAACCGCTATTTCTTATCCTTGCGCGAGTCCCCGAATCCTCCCCGGGATTTTTTGTCGCTCGGCTTGGTGAAGCGGCTGTGGTCCAGCATGGCGTACAGGACGGGGGTCTATCAGGAGGAGAAAGAAAAGAAGAGAAGGTTGGCACAGGAAAATGGCGGCTGGCAGCGGCAAAGACCGGTCACCCGTGACCCATTTTATGACTGTCACGGCTTAGGACCCTTCTAGGCAGGCTCAATGATGGTCGTAAGTCGAGGACCACCTGTAAGGCTGACAGATCCTTATTTGGGGAGCGTCTTCCTCTCGTGCTCCCAAAGGCTCACCTGATGGCGTCGTTTGGAAGAATCCTTCCCCAGCCTCAGTTTCCCTTTCTCCATCGCGCTAAAGGTGGAAACAAGAACAGAGACGCGTGTTGATGTACAACGAAGAAAACTGGGGAGCAGTTTTTCTGAACCAAAGGAGCCTCTTGCCTAAACCTGTTTTGACCCGGCTCCCCAAACACGACAAACCCTCCGCCGTGAACTCAAAGATTCCTTTAATTAGGAGTGCCGGCAATCCCGGCAAAAGGTTTCTCTCTCACCGCAGGCTAACAAGTCCATCCGGCAGGGAGATGAATCATTGTCTGCCACATCTGTTCATCTCCGCCCCCTGCCTTTTATCCCCAGAGCTAAAGTAGGGCTTCGCTAGCAGCGGTGGCTCTTCCTTCCCAAGGACTGGCCCATAGATTTCCACTGCTCTCCTCTCCTCTGCCTTCTATCAGGCACTGGACCCAGCTGTTCCTCCTCTTCCTCATCAGCCACCTCCAGACATGGGGGCTATTGACTCTCCATCTGAGGGCTGACGGACAGCCCAGACTACGCCTCCGTCTCTCTCTCTCTGCCACCTCCATTCCCTCTTCCCTCTCAGAGCTCTCAGGTTTATTTATTTATTTATTTATTTATTTATTTATTTATTGGTTCGATTTATATATGCCGCCCTTTCTCCGGAGACTCAGGGCGGCTTACAATGCGTTAAGCAATAGCCTTCATACTTTTGTATATACCTGTTTAGTAGGGCTTTTGCGCCCCTCCTAAGCGGTGTTCTTTTTTTTATACAAAGTGTCAGTTTATTGCCCCCCACAATCCGGGTCCTCATTTTACCTACCTCGGAAGGATGGAAGGCTGAGTCAAACCTTGAGCCTGGTGAGATTCGAATTTGCAGTAATTGCAGGCAGCTGGTGCTACTTAACAGCACTTTAGTCTGCTGCACCACCAAGGCTCTGACTCCCACACCTCCTCCTCCTCCTCTGATTCGGCTGTTGGAGGGGCTGGCGGCCGACAGGCCACAAAAAAAACCCCAATTATTCTAAAATCCTATACCCAAATGCCTGGCAATTAATGGATTTTTTTAAAAAAAACAAAAAACACAGCCAATGTGGGAAAATTGTCATTTTTCCTTTCTTTGCACCCGCTCTCATTGTGGTACTTTTGTGTTTAAAAGCAGTAGGAGTGACAAGTCCTTGTCGTGGGATTCCTGCAACACCCACTCACCCCCGGTTCAGAAGAAACGCAGTCACGACATCCCGTTGCAAAGCGGAGGAGAAACTCAGGCAACGGGTCCTAAATTTGGGGCCCTCTGGAGACGCAGAACTACAACTCCCATCATTCACCCGCCTGGCATGGGAGTGGATGCCAGGACTCTGGAGTTGGGGTTCAGACTGGGAAGCCGGCAAAGGGATGTCGAATGAAAGATTTTCTGCACTTTTCATATTTAATACCTGGCCTAAATCGTCTCCCCTTTTTAAATGTAAATTTTAATTTGTTTTAAATTATGGGGTATTTTAAATTCAGCCAAATTATTTAATTCGTTCTAATTCATTTTAAATTTTTGTACTTATGTGTTTTATCTTGTGGCTGTTCACTGCCCTGAGTCCTTCGGGAGAAGGGGGGTATAGAAATTTAATAAAATAAAATAATAATAAAATAAATAATACTTGGAGAAGAATGGTGGTAGAGGAGGCAAGGGGGATTTAGGGGATTACCTGAGACGCCTCTGGAGGGTGGCTTGTCTCCTCAGCCAGCAGTACCTGATGAGGTAAGCTATCAGCAGAACCACGAAGACCACGAGCAAGACGCCTCCGATAATGCCTCCCAGGACTTGGCCGTATCTCGTAGGAACTGGAGAAGAAGGAGAGAAAGAGAGGGAGGGAGGGAGGGGTGGAAAGGATGGACAAAGGTGAGGAAATGATGGAGAAGAAGATCGAGGAGAGGAGGAGGAGGAGGAGGTGAGGGAAAAGGAGAAGGAAGGAGGAGAAGGGAGAAGGAGAAAGAAAAGGAGAAGAAGAAGAGAGGAGGTGGAGAGGAGGAGGAGATGGAAAAGGAGAAGAAGGGAGAAGGAGAATGGAGAAGGAGAAAGAGGAGGAGATGGAAAAGGAGAAGAAGGGAGAAGGAGAAAGAGGAGGAGGAAGAGATGGAAAAGAAGGAGAAGGGAGAAGGAGAAAGAAGAGATGGAGATGGAAAAGGAGGAGAAGGGAGAAGGAGAGAGAGGAGGAGGAGATGGAAAAGGAGAAGAAGGGAGAAGGAGAAAGAGGAGGAGGAGGAGATGGAAAAGGAGGAGAAGAATGGAAAAGGAGAAAGAGGAGATGGAAAAGGAGAAGAAGGGAGAAGGAGAAGAGAGAAGGAGAAAGAGGAGGAGGAGATGGAAAAGGAGAAGGAAGGAGGAGAAGGGAGAAGGAAAACGAAAAGGAGAAGAAGAGAGAGAAGATGGAGAGGAGCAGGAGATGGAAAAGGAGAAGAAGAAGAGAAAAAGGGAGGGAGGAGTGGAGAGGATGGACAAAGGTGAGGAACAGATGAGGAGAGGAGGAGAAGAGGAGGAGGAGGAGGAGATGGAAAAGGAGAAGGAAGGAGAAGAAGGGACAAGGGGCAAGGAGAAAGAAAAGGAGGAGGAGAAGAGAGAAGGTGGAGAGGAGGAGGAGATGGTAAAGGAGAAGAAGGGAGAAGGAGAAAGAGGAGGAGGAGGAGAAGGAGATGGAAAAGGAGAAGGAAGGAGGAGAAGGGAGAAGGAAAAAGAAAAGAAGAAGAAGAAGAGAGAGATGGAGAGGAGAAGGAGATGAAAAAGGAGGAGAAGAAGGGAGAAGGAGAAAGAGGAGGAGAAAGAGAAAAAGGAGAGAATATTACTAAAATATACAACATCTCCAACTGGGTTTGCTCAGCTTCCCTCTTTCCCTTCCTCCCTCCCTCCCTCCTTTTCCTTTCTCTTCCTTCCTTCCTGCCTGCCTTCCTTCTTTTCCTTTTCCTTCGTTCCTTCCTTTGTTCCTTCCCTCCTTCCTTCCTTCTTTTTCTTTTCCTCCTTCCTTCCTTCCTTCCCACTCCTTAGATCACGCCAAAAATTGTGGAGTCACATTATAAATGACCATTCGTAATTTGTATATACATAATTGTATAATCCAATTACAAATATTACAAATGAGAAGAACGTAGTAACACCACAAACAATTTCCCACCAGTCAACGAGCATTACCATTCTCAAAGACATAGAGGGTGACCTGTGATGTTCTCCCCACAATATCCGGTGGATTTTTGACGTCGCAAGTGTAGGTCCCGTTGTCGGTGTATTCCAGGTCATGGATGATAATGGAGCCATCTTTCCAGCTAGGGTCTCCGATCCACTCAATCCGCTCCTTGAAGGACCCAACGTTGTCGATGTAGTGCTGGCCTTTGGCATAGTGAAATATCTGGGGTCGAATAAGAGCAGAAGAATTGGTGGGACAATGTCCACCTGCTTGACTGAAGAGAAGAATCAGATCGGGAGTGCAATATACACGGAGCCACAAGAGGGCAGCAGAGACTAACGCTCAGTTTCTGCTGCCCTCTGGTGGGCATCTGAAGTTTAACAGCCAAAATATTATATAATACATATACAGATATCTACAGATAACTAGCTAGATGATAGATAGATAGATAGATAGATAGATAGATAGATAGATAGATAGATTAGATAGATAGATAGATAGATAGATAGATAGATAGATAGATAGATAGATGATAGATGATAGATGATAGATAGATAGATAGATAGATAGATATAAATAGGGAGAGAGAAGAGATGGATAGATAGATAGATAGATAGATAGATAGATAGATAGATAGATATAAATAGGGAGAGAGAAGAGATAGATAGAACAGAGAAGATAGATAGATAGATAGGTAGATAGATACATAGATACATAGATAGATAGAACAGAGATGGATGGATGGATGGATGGATGGATGGATGGATAGATAGATAGATAGATAGATCAGAGAAGATAGATAGATGGATGGATGGATGGATGGATGGATGGATGGATATAGGATAGATAGATACCCTATTTCCCCCAAAATAAGACATCCTTTGATAATAAGCCCAATTGGGCTTTTGAGTGCATGGTATTAAGGCCAAGCGCTTACTTCAGGGTTCAAAAAAATACAAGACAGGATCTTATTTTTGGGAAAACACGATAGATAGATAGATAGATAGATAGATAGATAGATAGATAGATAGGACAGCGAAGATAGATAGATGGATGGATGGATGGATGGATGGATGGATAGATAGATAGATGATAGATAGATAGATATAGATAGATAGAACAGAGAAGATGGATCATGGATGGATGGATGGATAGATAGATAGATAGGACAGCGAAGATAGATAGATGGATGGATGGATGGATGGATGGATGGATAGATGATAGATAGATAGATAGATAGATATAGATAGATAGAACAGAGAAGATGGATCATGGATGGATGGATGGATAGATAGATAGATAGGACAGAGAAGATAGATAGATGGATAGATGGATGGATGGATGGATGGATAGATAGATGATAGATAGATAGATATAGATAGATAGATAGAACAGAGAAGATGGATCATGGATGGATGGATGGATAGATAGATAGATAGGACAGAGAAGATAGATAGATGGATGGATGGATGGATGGATGGATGGATGGATAGATAGATGATAGATAGATAGATATAGATAGATAGATAGAACAGAGAAGATGGATCATGGATGGATGGATGGATAGATAGATAGATAGGACAGAGAAGATAGATAGATGGATGGATGGATGGATGGATGGATGGATGGATAGATAGATGATAGATAGATAGATATAGATAGATAGATAGAACAGAGAAGATGGATCATGGATGGATGGATGGATAGATAGATAGATAGGACAGAGAAGATAGATAGATGGATGGATGGATGGATGGATGGATGGATGGATAGATAGATGATAGATAGATAGATATAGATAGATAGATAGAACAGAGAAGATGGATCATGGATGGATGGATGGAAAGATAGATAGATAGATAAATAGGACAGAGAAGATAGATGGATGGATGGATGGATAGATAGATAGATGTATTTTCTTTTTACCGAAATGCTGTCCTTTCCACGTTCGGGCTGAAAGTGCCACGTGATGGAAATGTCATCAGAGATCCACTCGTTGGACCAGAAGGAGCAAGAGAGTTTAATTTTGGAACCCACCGTGCCGTGGACCTCGTTTGCCGTGTAAACTTTGATGGCCAAAGTTGGAGAGAGCACTGCAAACAAACAAACAAACAAACAAACAAACAAAAAAGCAGAGGGAGTGAAATTCATTCGTAAATTAACGATTGAGTGGATCCCTGATCACTTTCCTAAGCCGCCTGCCCAGATCCCAAAAGGGCAACCCCACTTCACAACAACCAGGTTAAATTAATTTCAAATCCTAAAGTCGATCCGTTGACAGCTGCCATACCTGGAATGCCTTAGGTATAAAAGCCAGCTGGAAGACTTTGAACCAATCACCAGGAGATGGTGAGTTCTAGTTCCGCCTTAGCCATGAAAGCCAGCTGGGTTATTTTTGGCCAGTCACCAGGCGACGGTGAGTTTTAGTTCCACCGTAAGCCAGCTGGGAGACCATTGAGCCAATCCCCAGGCGACGGTGAGTTCTAGTCCCACCTAAGCCATGAAAGCTAGCCAGTTCCTCCCTCTCAGCCCAAATCCACCTCGAACGGTTGTTGTAAATAAATAAAACGAGAGAGAGAGAGAGAGAGAATGTCATTGTTGTGATACAATGGGTTGGGATTCCCCCTGCCCCTTCTGCCTTTAAACCCCCCACCCTCCTTTTGGGAAGTGGGTAGTGACTTCCATAAACCCCACTTGTGGCCCGAACACGGCGGAACATTGCTGAGTGATCTCGAAGTTGTGACATTTGCAGTCAAAGGGCCCTTTTGTGTAACCGAACAATCGTCTCCTTTTCTCCCACCCTGGGGGTGCAAATTCCAAACTGCTGGGATGAGTGGGAAATTTCCCCCCCTCGTTTTTTTGGACGGGAAGAAGGGGGGGGGAAAAATACCCAGCCTTAACCGTCCCTATTTCCCCCCATTTTTTTATTTTATTTATTTTTATTTTATTTTGAATTTGTATACCGCCCTTCTCCCTGAAGACTCAGGGCGGTGAGCAGCCAAGTAAAAACATCAAGTACAAATATTAAAATACAGTTAAAAATATACATATATAAATTTGGCCCCGTTAATTAAAAACAATAAACAAAACACTTAAAAACACTTAAAAAAATTAGGCCATTTTTTGGGGGGGGGCTGATTTTGTGCCCATCTAGACAAAAAGGGGACGCGGTGGCCCAGTGGCTAAGACGCTGAGCCCGTCGATCGAAAGGTCGGCAGTTCAGCGGTTCGAATCCCGAGCGCCGCGTAACGGGGTGAGCTCCCGTGACTTGTCCCAGCTTCTGCCAACCTAGCAGTTCGAAAGCACGTCAAAAAAAAAAAATAATGCAAGGTTGTGTGGGGATAAAATGGTTGTCTAATTTTTAATATAATTAAAAGATAGATTAAGGTATTAACAGAGAAGTAAGAAAAATGGGGGAAATGTTATAATAAAGGGAATGACAACATTAAGATATGATAAATATTGGAGGAGCAAAAAGAAGATTTAAAAGATGTACTCAGAAGATATATTGAATGATGGATTATGGATTGTTTGTTTGTTTGTTTACAATATTAAGATATGATAAATATTGGAGGAGCAAAAAGATTTAAAAGATGTATTCAGAAGATATAATTATTATGTATTGTTTGTTTGTTTGTTTATAAAATAAAAAAAAACTTTTTTTATTAAAAAAAATGCAAGTAGAAAAAATAGGGACCACCTTTGGTGGGAAGGAAACAGCGTTCTGTGCGCCTTTGGCATTGAGTCATGCCGGCCACATGACCACGGAGACGTCTTCGGACAGCGCTGGCTCTTCAGTTTTGAAACGGAGATGAGCAACGCCCCCTAGAGTCGGGAACGAGTAGCAAGTATGTGCAAGGGGAACCTTTGCCTTTAGAGGAAAATGATAAAACACCACAACTATGGAACTGCTCTGTTAGGTTTGCAAGGCTGCCGTTTCAGGCATTTCCTCCATACGTGCCATGCTGGTTTAATCACGGTTTATTGAAAGGATGAGCTGATGGAGAGCAACTAAGATGATGAGGGGACTGGAGGCTAAAACGTACGATGAACGGTTGCAGGAACTGGGCACGGCTAGTCTAGTGAAGAGAAGGACCAGGGGAGACATGAGAGCAGGGTCCCAAAATTTGAGGGGCTACCCCAGAGAGGAGGAAGGGGGTCAAGCTATTTTCCAAAGCACCTGAAGGCCAGACAAGGAATCATGGATGGAAACTGGTCAAGGAGAGATTCAACCTGGAAATAAGGAGAAATTTTCGGACAGTGAGAACAATCAACCCGTGGAACAGAAGTTGCCTTCGGAAATTGTGAGAGCTTCATCCCCAAGAAGAGGTTGGACTGCCATCTGTCAGAAACAGTGTAGGGTCTCCTGCTTGGACGGTGGGGGTTGGACTAGATGACCTCCAAGGTCCCTTCCAGCTCTTAATCTGTAAAATAGATGTGTCAAGCCAAGGCCTTAATTTGCAACAAACCCTTCAAGGTTTTTAACTGAGCTTTTCCTTAGCGATTGGGATTATTAAACCTATTGCAAAGAAAACAGCTCTAACGTGAAACCTGGGGTTTAAGCCTCCCTTAAAGACCGAGGAAGGCTCTAGTCCTCATGATTCTAAACGGAATAGAGCTAAAGGGATGGGTTTTCTCCTGAAAATATTCATCACTGCCCTGCTTTGCAGTTTCCAACTGAGGGGGTTTAATAGTTCATTTATCGAGTTGCCAGGTGTCCACTATTTGAGCGGACAATCCACTTTTTTCACATTATGTTCACTATTTTTTTTCACAAAAGAGTGGACATTTTTTTTATTCAAAAGCTTTATGATGAAATGGTACGTAATCTAAAGCTGTACAGTCTAAGAGAATAAGGATAGGAGAATCGCGTTTTGTCTTTTTTTTCATAAGTTAGAAGGAGACAAAATCGAATATCCATTGAACTCGATTCTCCGAAAAAATTAATGATGAGATTAAAATAAAAATATATTCTAAAATGATGTACAGTTCACATTTTTAAAATGTATTGTAGCTTATGTCGACCGACCTAAAATGGCGTCGAGGGATGAGAGTGACAGCGGCGAGATTTCGAATTCTTTAAAACGAAAGAGAGGAGTGTGCAAATACACCGAAGACGGGGAAGCTACTTTTACATGGATTACCAACAACGAAACCGACAGAACAAATACGACGGCCTACTCTAAATTGTTTGTAAGAAAATATATAATTTAATTGTAATTTTTTTTTAAAATTTTTTTACTACTTAACCAACACCAACACCCCCCACCTGCTTGTCCGCTATTTTTTTGGAAGCAGACCTGGCAACCCTATTTATCCCGGGAAACACGGAGACAGTTTTCAGGCAGATAAGCTTTGCTTCCTAAGATGCTCATCCTCCTGATGATTTATGTAGTCACATCTGGAAACTTTCTGTAGACAAAGCTGAGGGTGACTCAGAGTAGTGTTGATCAAGCCGGGTTTTGGGGTTTGTTTTTTTTTGCCAGTTTAACCCCGGAGGCTTTTCAGCTCACGGAGTTTGCACAGAAGCTGAGGGATAATAATAAGATTAAGCAGGGAGAATAGCAAGTGGAACAATGGAGATTTTGGAAAAAGGAGAGAGGAGTGTGGGGGAGAAATATTAACCTTCAGGGACGGCAAGAGATAGTTGGGGGTGTCAGTCTGTGGTAATTGTAAAAAAAGATAAATTGAAAATTTGTAATCGTGGCGTTCGCTTAGCATCTTCTAACTAACCCGTGTACAAAAGGAGTTGCTTTTAATTTATGTCAAATGGTGGAATAAAATTTCCTTCCTTCCCTTTCTCCAGCTTTCATCTTCCTTCCCTTTCTTTTTCTCCATCCTTCCTTTCCTTCCTTCCATCCTTCCCTTTCTCTCTTACTCTCCCTTCCTTCCTTTCCTCTTTCTCCTTCCTTCCTTTTCTCCCCCTCTTCTTCCTTCCTTTCTTCTCTCTCTTTTTCCTCCCTCCCTTCTCTCCCTTCCCTTTCTCTTTCTCATTCCTTCCTTCCTTCCTTCCATTTCTTTTTCCTTCCTTCCTTTCCTCTTTCTCCTTCCTTTCTTCCCTCTCTCCCTCTTCTTCCCTCCTTCTTTCCTTCCCTTTCTCTTTTTCTTTCCTTCCTTCCTCCCTTCCCTTTCTCTCTTTCTCCTTCCTTCTTTCCTTCCATTTCTTTTTACTTCCTTCTTCCCTTCCCTTCCCTTTCTCTTTCTCCTTCCTTCCTTCTTTCCATTTTTCTCTTTTTCCTTCCTTCCTTTCCTCTCTTTTCCTCCTTCCTTCCCTTTCTCCATCTTCTTCCTTCCTTCTTTCCTTCCATTTCTCTCTCTTTTTCCTCCCTCCCTCCCTCCCTTCCCTTTCTCTCTTTCTCCTTCCTTCCTTCCTTCCTTCCATTTCTCTCCTTCCTTCCTTCCTTCCTTCCTTCCTTCCTTCCTTCCTTCCTTCTTTTTTCCTTTCCTTTTCTTTCCTCATTCTTTGCTTATCAAAACCCTGCTGAGAAGGTCGCATATAGTAGTCACATGACCCCTTGAATGCTGCAATAAATGTAAATGCATGAAGTTGTCAATCATCCCAAATTTTGACCGCGTGACTTTAGCAATGCTGCGACAGTCGTAAGTGCGAGGACTGTTCCCACATCACTTCTCGCAGTGCCTTGTTAACTACGAACTCTCCCTCAACGAATGGCTATTAGTCAACAGGTTATATTAATTAATATAACAGGTAACTCTTATATTAATTACTCCCAAGAGGAATGTGTTATTCTACAATGATTTTTCTTTTAAAAAAAATTGCTCCCCCCTTGATTTAAAAGCCACTCCGTTCCAATTTCCACCCCTTCCTCATTTCCAATCTCCACCGTTACTTATGACTTTTATTTTAATTTAAAAAAAAAAAAAGCCAATTTGCTCCATCCTGAAGTTTGGAATTTCCGCTGGCAATTTTGGCATCGGGGGGAAGAAATTAGGCACAAATCCATGCGTCATTTATGAAAACAATCAACGTGGGATGAAAGCCTCTAAAAAAATCAACATTAATAAAACGGTGCCTTCTTCCTGAGGATTTTCAAAAGCAAGCGGAACTCGCTGTTTTTGCTTCTTTTCACCCATTTCGGCAAGGAACAGCTGGGTTAAACATGTCACAGCTGATTTGTACGGTTCATGGAACCGCAATTCCTTTGCCCATCTTAAATAAACCACAAAATTACACTGTTCGCGGTGATGAGGCTTGTTGTTTCCCCAGGGCTCCGTGCATTTGGCAAAGAAACGCAGTAAAAATAACCTGCCTTGTTCAACCTTTGGCATATAGGATGGAACTGAATTGGGATTATTTTTCGATTGCATCGGAGTGTAAAAAGTACGCTCAGAGAAAGGAAGAATATTTAGCCTCTCGGATCTCACCAAGCTCTTTTCCTATTTCCCAAACCTAGTTTTCAAATGGGAGGAGGAGGGGATTTTCCCCTTCCTCGGGAACATCTCCTGCTCCAAAACACAATTTTGAGAATCCATAAGCAGGACGTTAAGATGGAGATTTAAGAAAAAGGGGATAGCATTAAACTCCGCAAGAAATGTATAAGACGGTTTTAAAATTCTCTTTTATTTAACCGCGTGGCTGCAATTTTAAGGAAAATTGTGGGGAAGATACCGTAGATGTGCTGGGCTGAGATTTGTAGTCATGTAACTATTTATATTTACATGATTACATATAATCATCATTAAACATCGCATTTTAAAAAGCAGAAGTCTGGGGGAGGGGGAAAGACTGCCATCTGCCAATTGGGTTGCAAAGGAAGATGAGACCCTTATAAGATCCTGAATTCAAAATCATATCAGATTTAAGTTAGATCAACCCGTCTCATTGAACTGACCCTGAAAACAGACAGTCGGTCCTGGATGCAAAATCCCATCAGATTTAAATTAGATCAACCCATCGCGCTGATTTGGTCAGTTCAGTGGGACGAGATGATCTAATGTAAATCTGATAGGACTTTGAACTCAGAACTCTAGTTCCATCGTATAAGGAAGAGCAAGGAAAAATTACATTTCCCTTAAAAAACACCGCAGTCCTAGATGGGTTCATCCACATGGCATTAAGCCAGGAATCATAGCTACATTGTGGCTTAATGCAATCTATCAACTCAGATTTAGAACAATCAGTTCTGAACCGAACAAATACACCTTCTAATCTTCTAAATTCATATATATTGCATTAAGCCAAGAATCATGGTTCTGCCTGGGCTACATTGTGGCTTTAGTGCAAATCTGTCAACCCAGATTTGGAAGGATCCACTGTGAACCGAACAAAAATCTTCTAATTCTTCGAATCGTCTCTTCCTTTCTCAATTCCTTCCTTTTCTTTCTTTTCAACCAGGAAGGTCGTCATAAATGTATATATTATTGCCGCTTTTCGGAGCAAGAAATCTTTCTGGAACTCTTTAAATATAAAAAGATCTATTTCTTAAGAACGGATGTCCTGCAAACTGGCTATTTTTGCTTTCTAAAGCAGAAATTATATCTAGAAAATAATGACTTTAAAAAGCTAAAAAGAGCAGAATTAGCCATGCAGATGCTGGGACAGTTATAATCAGAGAAAAAAAAAATTAATTTGTCAGGTCAAACCTATGTCTAATCAAACACAATTCTTACTCTCCCACGCCCAATTCCCATGTTAACTCCTCCAAAAATAATAGGAAGAGATTTCAGAGCGCTAGAAAATATATTGTTTTGTTCTGCTAATGTGCTTCTCGGCTGAATGGGAAGCAATTTAATCTGTCTGGCACCGTAATAGGTTGCATTTTTTCCCCCCGCTTCCAAGTCGAAAGAGAAATCTTATAAAAATGATGCCGATGCCCCCCGAAAAAGGAAGATCTTTGCTTGCAGGCCAAACAACAGAAAACAAGTTTAAACCCCAAGTTTAATAAATCTTAATTTAGTCTATTTTATAAAGTCATCTATGAAATTTCAAGGCAGGGGATACTTCCACAGGTCCATTCATCCTATTACAGTACAAACCATGGTTTGTCCAGTTGGGGGGCGACCCCAAGAGGGGAGCCCAACCCAAAGTTGGTTTTTCCCAACAAGCCACGATTCAGCAAAGTCACCCTGTTGTGTGAACCCCATTTTTCAGGTTTTTAAGGCGTGACGAGACACTGTTGCTTCTCAGAATGACAAAGAGATATCATGATTATTAATTATTCCCTTAACCAAGGTCCTCCTGTCACTGTTTTGCTTAAAATTGGAGGCACTTTTTAAAAATCGATGCATATTATTAAAAGGCGTAGCTCGCAATATTAAACACTATTTTTGAACTGGAACTTTTCTAACTTTTGCAACTTCTGATTTTTGGGCTACCCGACATTCCTTCGTGGTCCTGTCATTTAGCAATTTAGCGTGTCTTTTTTTTCCCCCCTCCATCCAATCTCACTCAATTGCTCCTTTCCCTTTGGATTTTCCCAAAACCCCAACAGAAAAAAAGCTTGGGAAGGAAAATTCAACCTAGATTTTATTGAAGAGTTTATTTACATGCACCATTAATGGAGAAAATTGAATTTGAAGCTTGGGGGGGGGGGGCGGGTCTCTAAATTGTCAATAACCTAATATGAAGAATTTCTCCCTGGGATCTGTAGCGTTTTCCTAGAATTCATTGCCTTCAAATTAGCCAGCCCTTGAATTAAACCACGATCCAAACCATCATTAACCAATCCACGCCAAGAAATCTGAAGGTACGCAGAAGGGCCAATGACATTTGCAGCTACCCAGCGAAGACCTCTGCTTCAGACCTCTTAAGCATGACAAAAAATCAGACTTGCAGAGGGAGGGAGAACTACATAGCCCATGCTGCAGCACCGGAGAGAAAAGCCAAAGCTCAGATTCCAAAACTACCGTGCTGTGGAAATCCCATTAGGAAAGCAAGACATCTCAAGAAAAAAAAGATGCTCGGGGCTTGTTCTACAACAATCTTTGGGCCAAGGGAGAGCCTCCACTTTCAGAGGCAGTCTATCCCTAAAAGGGACGGTGGAAAAAATTAAAACTAAACAGAGGTCTACCTCCTCCCAGAAGGGGAAGCTGAGTAATCTCATCCTATTTTTGAAGGCAACCGCTTGTCTGAAATGGGATAGGGTCTCCTGCCTGAGTAGGGGATTGGATTAGAAGACCTCCGAGGGCCCTTCCAATGCTTTTATTCTGCTATTCCTTCCTTCCTTCCTTCCTTCCTTCCTTCCTTCCTTCCTTCCTTCCTTCCTTCCTTCCTTCCTTCCTTCTCTGTTGGACCAGAATACCTCCAAGGTCCCTTTAATGCTTTTATTCTGTTATCCATCCTTCCTTCCTTCCTTCCTTCCTTCCTCCCTTCCTCCTCTATTTCTCCCTTTCCTTCCTTCCTTCCTTCCTTCCTTCCTTCCTCCCTCCCTTCCTTCCTTCCCTCCTCCCTTCCTTCTCTATTCTTCCTTCCTTCCTTCCTCCCTTCCTCCTCTATTTCTCCCCTTCCTTCCTTCCTTCCTTCTCTGTTGGACCAGAAGACCTCCAAGGTCCCTTTAATGCTTTTATTCTGTTATCCTTCCTTCCTTCCTTCCTTCATTCATTCCTTCCTTCCTTCCTTCCTTCCTTCCTTCCCTTCCTTCTCCATTACTGGGTATTTTTTTTCCCCAAGAAGAGTTTGGACATCCATTTGTCTGAAACACAATAGGGTCTCCAAGGGGGATGGACTAGAAGACCTCCAAAGTCCCTTCTCAACTCTTTCTGTTCTTCTGCTTTTAGATACTTACAGTTTTGGCCCCTCTTGAGGTGTTTTGTTTCCCGCCCCCCCCCCCCCAAAAAAACTTTGGAAACCTTCCCTTGGAGAGTGCCAAAACTTACCCAAAGTGGACAACAGGACTGCCCAAAGGAAAGCTTGGTCCTTTCCCGCTTTGGCTGGGAGCCCCATGTTTTGGTTTGTGTTCAAATCCCAGCCACATGGAGGGGAAGAGCTGGTGGTGAAGCCACGGGAGGCCTTCCCGTCCGAATGCCGGCGAGGGGGGGAAACCCCTGGCTTAAAAACCCGCCTGCCCCGAAAGGATGCGATCTCTGCAGAAATCTGGGACCAATGAGAAGGTGGCATTTGGCTCCCCAAAGCAGTGGGGAGAAAAAAAAAATCAGGGGGGGGAGGGAAGAAAAGAAATGACCAACCGGGGTCCCCCCACCCCAAAGAGAACAAAACATAAAAGCTTGCATTTATGGGGGCCGTGTGGCAAGCATAGCTGGGCAAAGAGCCTGCATTCTTGGCAGAGTGGTGGGTGAGGGCACAGCCTTTGAAAAATGCCATTTTTCTCGCCACCCGACAGGCAGAGCCTTCGGCTGGGGCCAGGAGGGTGAAGGGGGGGGGGTGTCTGTCATTTGAGTTGGAGTCTTTCCCCCCCCCCCCCCCAGGAGATTGATTGACACGGAATCAATGGCTGGCAGGGTGGATTCCAATAGGAGAGAATATGTGTGGTTTAGGGTTGATGTATTGATGATGTGACATAGTTGGGTCATGAAACGTCTTTAAGAAAACCAAGTTCAGAAAAGAGCCTTGGTGGCGCAGCAGACTAAAGCACTGTTAAGTAACACCAGCTGCCTGCAATTACTGCGAGTTCAAATCTCACCGGGCTCAAGGTTGACTCAGCCTTCCATCCTTCCAAGGTAGGTAAAATGAGGACCTGGATTGTGGGGGGCAATAAACTGACTTTGTATAAAAAAGAACACCGCTTGGGGGGGGCGAAAGCCCTACTAAGCAGGTATATACAAAAGGATGAAGGCTATTGCTTAACGCATTGTAAGCCATCCTGAGTCTCCGGAGAATGGCGGCATATAAATCAAACGAATAAATAAACCTGAGATTTTTAAGAACAGCCTGGACAAGCATTTCTCTGAAACAGTATAGGGATCTCCTGCCTGAGCAGGGGGTTACACTCGAAGACCTCCAAGCTCCCTTCCAACTCGAGATTTGAAAGATTTGAAAGGCGCCCGGATAGCTCGGCAGACTAATGCATTGTAATTTAACTCCAGCTGCCTGCAATTAAAGTAAGTTCAAATCTTGCCAGGCTCAAGGTTGACTCAGCCTTCCATCCTTTCTAAGGTAGGTGAAATGAGGACCCAGATTGTGGGGGCAATAAGCTGACTTTGTATAAAATATACAAAAGTATGAAGGCTACTGCTTAATGCATTGTAAGCCGCCCTGAGTCTCCGGAGAAGGGCGGCATATAAATCAAATTTAAATAATAATTTAAAAAAAGGGCAGCATATAAATCGAACCAATAAATAAATGAATAAATAAATAAAACGGTTAGGCAGAAGAAAAACCAGGTGTCTCATACACGGACCCTTTGCCCCTTCCTGCAATTCTTTTAAAATCTTCCTCTCAGGCCACTATTTCAGTACAATCGCAGTTTTTAGTAGGCGACACACATTCCAGAAAACACAAAGGCACGCCTTGTGTTTCTCTTTTTGTCTTAGCCAAGTCCGGAGTGGGCAGTTGGAAGCCGTTGGGTTTGCAAACTGCTATTTCTTTCTTTCTTTATTTAGAGAACTTTTGTAGCTCCCCAGAGTTGAACTGTGGGGAACTTGGTGCTCTCTGAGCTCGGTGTTTTTTTTTTGGAGACGTCTCGTGACCCAACTAGATATCATCATCAGTGCTAGAAGGCAGTGGGGATTGTGGAGAGGAGGAGGAAGACAACTGCAGGGAACTTGGTGCTCTCAGAGTTTGGTGATTTTCTTGTGGCTGTTTCACTACCCAACTAGGTAACATTATCAGTGTTAGAAGGGAATGGGGATAGTGGAGAGGAGGAGGAGGACGGTGGGATCCTTGGTGCTGTGAGAGCTTGGTTGTTTCTTTGCAGACGTCTCACTACCCAAGTAGGTAACATCATCAGTTCTAGAAGGGAGAAGGGTTTGCAGAGAGGAGGAGGAGAACTGATACAGATACAGATTAACAGAGTTGGAAGGGACATGTTGTAGGTCATGTAGTCCAACCCTTCGCCCAACTGTGGGGTCCTTGGTACTCTCTTAGCTTGGTGGTCTTCTTGCAGACGTTCCGTGACCCAACTAGGTAACATCATCAGCGCTAGAAGGGAGAAGGGTTGGCAGAGAGAAGGAGGAGGAGGAGGAAGAGGACTGTGGGGTCCTTTATTTATTTATTTATTTTATTTTATTTTAATTTATATACCGCCCTTCTCCCGAAGGACTCAGGGCGGTGAACAGCCATAATAAAAACAAAAAATGTACAAAAAAAAAAAAATAGAATTTAAAAGCAAATTAAAATAATTAAATCATAGGCCGAATTTAAAACTCTCGTTTTAAAACCATATTTTTTAAAAACCCCCATTAAAATCATTTAATTTGTGCTCTTCTGAGCTGGGTGATTTTTCTTGTGGACGTTTCGTGACCCAACTAGGTAACATCATCAGTGTCAGAAGGGAATGGGGATTGTGGAGAAGAAGAGGTGGAGAAGGAGGACTACATTCCCCCATCCCCGGATAGGGGATTATGGGTACTGTAACCCCCCCAGCCTTCCTTTGGAAGGGCAGAAGCCCCGCCTTCTTCTTCCCACCCACCCCTGTGTCCCCCCCCCCTTTTCCAGGGCTTCCAGCGCACGTGTTGCAGCCCAGCTGCTTCCGACTTCCGCCCTTCTTTGGCTCCGGCGACGGAAGTCGGGCGCTGACGTCACCCGGGCGTTCGCAGCCAAGATGGCGGCCTCCGTCTTGAGGTGACCGGAGGGGAGGGAAAAAAAAAAAGGGGGGGGGAAGCTTCGTGGTGGCCTCGTCTCGTCAGGAAGGACCCGAATCGGAGAAACACGCGTGTTCGGGGCCGGAAAAAGGGGGGGGAGGATTATTACGCGGGGTGAACTGAGGGGGGCGTGTCCCGCCTGCGTGTGTGTGTGTGTGTGTGGGGCGGATTCACACGAGCACACAAAGACACGTGTTTGCCCCCCCCCCTTTTCCCCCCCTGTCCTCGTGTATTTAATCCGACCTTTTAGGGAGGCGTCGGATTGCACACAACCCCATCGTTCCCCGGCGAAGCATTCCGAGGAAGGGCTGGACTACACCTCCCATGCAAGCCGGGGATGATGGGCGCTGTAGTTCCTTTGCGAAAGAGAACCCGAACCCAGGATAAGGGAAGTGGGGTGGAGGGGGGGGGGGGTTGCCTGGGTTCGAGTCCTCCCTGGGCCGCAGAAGCTCCCTTGCTCTTCCTCCTCCTCGGCTCGGCCTACCTTGCAGGGTTGTTGGCGTGGCGGGGGTGGGGGGGTTGAAAGAAGGGTGAAGATCAGTGGCTGCCAAAATGGGGGGGGGGGTTTGGGGGGGGGATCTCAGAGTCACCCAGCTGGTCTTCATGCCTAAAGTGGGACTAGAACTCACAGTCACCTGGTGATTGGCCCAAAGTCACCCAACTGTCTTTCATTGCCTAAAGTGGGACTAGAACTCACAGTCACCTGGTGATCGGCCCAAAGTCACCTAGCTGGTTTTCATGCCTAAAGCGGGACTAGAACTCACAGTCATCTGGTGATTGGCCCAAAGTCACCTAGCTGGCTTTCATGCCTAAAGTGGGACTAGAACTCACAGTCACCTGGTGATTGGCCCAAAGTCACCTAGCTGGCTTTCATGCCTAAAGTGGGACTAGAACTCACCGTCTCCTGGTGATCGGCCCAGTCACCCAACTGTCTTTCATGCCTAAAGTAGGACTAGAACTCACAGTCACCTGGTGATTGGACCCTTGTCACCTAGCTGGTTTTCATGCCTAAGGTGGGACTAGAACTCACTATCTCCTTGTGGTTGGCCCAAAGTCACCCAGCTGTCTTTCATTCCTAAACCAGAACTAGAACTCACCATCTCCTGGTTTCTAGCTTGGCGCCTTAACCATTAAACCCAACTGCTATGGTCTCTCAAAGACACGGCTTTGGAATTTATGCAGTCCCAAAACCTCCTTCAAAACTGTTTTGACTGACTGGGCCAGCCGTTGAACCCCCCTTGTTCTCTGCGCCTCCTGACGGTTCAGAAAATCCTTACGCTAACCCTGCGAGGTAGGCTGATCACGCATTAAAGGACAAACCTCCTGACTATCAATTCAACATATCCTGTATTTCCCCCCCCCCCCCCCCGTTTCAGGTTAGCGAGCCGGCGTTGCCTCTGTGTCCGCCTCAACGCGGGATTCCCCATGCGACAGTAAGTTCCTCACACGCACAGAAGGGATCGGTTCCCACTTTCCTTTAAATCTTTGCAAGCAAGGAAGGATTTCAAACAAAACAGCAAAGCCTATGATATTTGCACAATCGGTTGTCTGTGGAACCTGATTTTTGGTAAACCCCTTAAAAATATAGAGAGATTTCTCCGTCATCCAAAGTCACGGTTGTCCCAAAGGTGCTTTTTTTCGGGAGGCCACTGGACTTTTCTTGTTTTGTTCTTTTGAACAGGGTGGATTAAAAATCAATGATTTTTTTAAAAAAATCAAAAAAAATCAGATTTTTTAAAATTTAAATCGGATTTTTTTTTTTTGATTTTTATCGAATTTATTTTAATAAAAAACTTTTGGGGGTCAAAATCTATCGTAAGATAGTTTTCTATTTAAGATACATAAATAATTTAGTTTATTCAGCATGAAATGGAGCTTAGTTATGTAGCACGAGGCTGTCTATTCTGCAACACTGGGACTATCGAGTCAACAGTGGGTCAAAGGAGTAGCAGGAGAGGACAGTTGCTCTTTAAAAATTATGATTTAAATCGAGTTGATTTAAATCAAAGCCTTTTTACTAGTGATTTAAATCATGATTTGAATTGTGATTTAAATCAACTCGATTTAAATCAAATCCACCCTGCTTTTGAAGACGTTTCGCTTCTCATCCGAGAAGCTTCTTCAGCTCTGACCGGATGGAGGGGAATGGAAGGATTGATACGCCTTGCAAACAGCTGGCCGTTTGCATCCTTTTTAGAAGGTCGTTGAGGCCACTTGGAGGTTTCTTTGTGTCCTCGGGGTCACCTGAGTGGTGCAAATGGTTCTTGTAGTCTGCAAAAATCCAAGTGCTTCAACGACCCTCTAAAACAAGGGTCCCCAAACTTGGCAGCTTGAAGACTTGTGGACTTCAACTCCCTGGGAGTTGAAGTCCACAAGTCTTCAAGCTACCAAGTTTGAAGACCTCTGCTCTAAAAGGATGCAAATGATCAGCTGTCTGCAAGGAAAATCAACCCTTCCATTCCCCACCATCCGGTCAGAGCTGAAGAAGCTTCTCAGATGAGAAGCGAAATGTTTTCAAAAGAAAAAGAAAAAAAAAACCAAATCCAGCTGCCTCCTGAAAAAAAAGCACTTTTGGTAAACCCCCACTTTCTCTCTGTCAATATATTTAGCGTTAAGTGCCTTTTGACCTTATATTTATGCCTTATTTTTATGGTTAAGTGTGGAAAAACTAGTCATAAATTCTTTTTTTTTTTTCAGGGCTGTTGTAACTCACGTCACTAAACAAATTATTGTAAGTCAAGGACTACCTGTGCAGTAGTGGCCAAAACTATGGAAACCTTTTGGGAAAAGTGTATTTTCTAAAATTTAGCTAATAACACCACTGTTTTTTGGAGTTTCAAGATAATCCTATTCCACTGCTGGAATGGAAATGCCTGGGAATAGCCCAGCCCTTCACCCAATTGAAAATCTAGGGAGCCGACTCAAGAAACTGGTTAGTCAGAAGCGACCCAGCAATAAAACCCAGTTAATCGAAGCCATCATTCGATCTTGGTTTCACATGATAACAGCTGCAGAGCTAAAAGACTTGGTTCACTCCATGGGAAGACGTTGTAAGGCCGTCATTCATGCTAAAAGGTTACCCAACGAAGTATTTAACTGACGGGGATCATTTTTGCATATCCTTTTTTTCTATGGTGATCATTTTTTGTATATCTCCTTTTTTTTTTCCACGTGTTTCGCTTTTCTTCTTTATACTGCAATTCTAATAGCAAATCCTTCATAAAAATTGTTGCATTACATTCTTGATTCAATTATCTTTCCATGGATATATCCTTTATATCATCACTACTCCCCAACAAAAGTGGTATTATTAGCTAGTTTTAGAAAATACACTTTTCCCAAAAGGTTTCCACAGTTTTGGCAACCACTGTATATATGCACCTGAATTTTGATCCTGGTGACGTTGTGAGGGTCGTAAGTGCGAGGAGCAGTTATAAATCTTTTTTTTTTTTTTAAAGCCCTGTTGTAATTTTGAACGCTTGCTAAACAAATGGTTGTAAGTCGGGGACTGCCTGAATGCTGGGTATTTGGGGCCTACCTCCTAACACGTACTCGATGGTTTGTTTCCAGTGTGCTCCCCATGATGACATCAGCGAAGGAAGAAATGGCCAAGTTTTGGGAGAAGAACACTCAATCTAAACGACCGTTGTCCCCTCATATCACCATTTACGAGTAAGACGCGTCTTTCATCGCGATCAAGTTTCATTTCACAATGTTCCCGAATTGCATTCTTTCCTCCTAGCACTGATGATGTTACCTATTTGGGTCACGAAATGTCTGCGAACAACCAAGCTCAAGGACCCCACAGTCCGTCCTCCTCCTCCTTATCTTTCCCTTCATCCTCCTCCTCCTCCTTTTTCTCCTCATCTTCCTCCTCTTCCTCCTTTCTGTAACTTCCATTTTTCTTCTAAGCACTGATGACGTTAGCTAGCTGGGTCATGAAATGTCTACAAAAAAAAACCCCCAAGCTCAGACAGCACCAAGGACCCCAAATCCCTCCTCCTCCTTTCCCCACCCCTCTCTCCCTCTCCTCCTCCCCTCCACAAACCCCACTCCCTTCTAGCATTGATGTTATTACCTAGTTGGGTCATGAAACGTCTTCAACAAAACGGCCAGGGTCAAAGAGCACACAAGGACCCCTGGATTGAAATGTCCTACCTACCCCATAACGCTGAGCTTCCCTCCTCCTTTTCGTGTTCTTTACTTTATTTATTTTAATTTAATTTAATTTAATAATTTAATTTAATTTAATAATTTAATTTTAATTTAATTTAATAATTTAATTTAATTTAATAATTTAATTTGATTTGATTTGATTTGATTAGATTAGATTAGATTAGATTAGATTAGATTAGATTTATATGACGCCCTATCTCCATAGGACTCAGGGCGGCTCACAACAATTAAGATATACAATCTCAATCCAAGTAAGAATGACCACAGCCGTTCCCTTAAATGGCCACCGCGAAAAAAGGTCGTAAAAATAAGGTGCGGTCAGGTGACATGAACCTGTGTCCCATCCACCACAATCTTAACAGCCGTAATTCCAGGGCTTTCTTTCGGCCATAAATCAAGGACTACTTGTAGCTCCATTTACCTGCGCTGAGTTGCTCCCCGGAGGGGGAAAAATTGCAAGCCCGACATTGGTAGCCAAGCTCAAACTCTTGGTTCCTTTCTCCTTTTAAGTCCTTGGCCGGCTCCTCTGCTGCCCGCCAAGGAGAATTTTTCTCCACCCCCCCCCCCCCCCACCGCTCTCCCCGTGTGGACTTCTCATTCCTCAGCCTCCTCCACAGATTCCAGTGTTCCTTCTCTGGTGGAATTCCTCGAATAATTCAGAGTGGGGAGCAGATCGAAAGAGCTGGAACAGTTTGCCCTGCCCTGCCCTGCCCTGGCCTGAGCTCAGCGCTCGGGATGACTTAATAAAAGAATAACAAGAGTTGGAAGGGACTTTGGAGGTCTTCTAGTCCAACCCCCACTCAGAGACCCTAGAATCGTTTCAAAGGCCCAGTGATGGAGGGAGGGAGGGAGGGAGGGAGGGAAGGAAGGAAGGAAGGAAGGTAGGAAGGAAAGAAGGAAGATAGGTAGGTAGATAGGAAGGAAAGAAGGAAGGAAAGAAGGAAGGAAGGAAAGAAGGAAGGTAGGTAGGAAGGAAAGAAGGAAGGTAAGAAGGAAGGTAGGAAGGAAAGAAGGAAGGAAGGTAGGTAGGAAGGAAAGAAGGAAGGTGGGAAGGAAAGAAGGTAGGTAGGAAGGAATGAAGGTAGGTAGGAAGGAAAGAAGGAAGGTAAGAAGGAAGGAAGGAAGGTAGGAAGGAAAGAAGGTAGGAAGGAAAGAAGGAAGGTAGGTAGATAGGAAGGAAAGAAGGAAGGGAAGGGAAAGAAGGAAGGAAGGAAGGGGAAGGAAGGAAGGAAAAAAGAATAACAGAGTTTGAAGGGACTTCGGAGGGCTTCTAATCCAACCTCTGTTCAAGCAGGAGAACCTATATACCATTTCAGAAAAACTGCCCCATCTCTTCTTGGAAACCTCCAGTGTTGAAGCACCCAAAACTTCTGGAGACCAGGCGTTCCACTGATTAATTCTTCTAACTGTGACCTGTATCCTTTCCTCCTTTCTTTTCCACAAAGATACGTCAGCATTGCCATTTCTGGGTTCAGCTCTTTACAGTGTCCCTCTTTCTTTCCTTTTAGGTGGTCCCTGCCGATGATGATGTCCATCACTCACCGCGGGACTGGCGTGGGAATGAGTTTAGGTGCGTCGCAATTTCCTTCCTCAGCTCAATCTTTTCCTTTTCCTTTCCAAGGAAAGATGGATGAATGGATGGATGTTTGATAACTGTAGATAGATAGATAGATAGATAGATAGATAGATAGATAGACAGACAGACAGACAGACAGACAGACAGACAGACAGACAGACAGACAGATATGAATACTGTAAGATAAAGGATAGATAGATATAAATAGATGGATGGATGGATGGATAGATAGATATAAATATTGTACATAGATATGAATACTGTAGATAGATAGATAGATAGATAGATAGATAGATAGATAGATAGATAAGATATAAATACTGTAGATAGATAGATAGATAGATAGATGATAGATAAGATATAAATACTGTAGATAGATAGATATAAATATTGTAGAGATAGATAGATATGAATAAGATAGATATAAATACTGTAGAGATAGATAGATAGATAGATAGATAGATAGATAGATAGATAGATACATAGAAAGAAAGAAAGAATAGATATAAATACTGTTGATAGATGATAGATAGATAGATATAAATACTGTAGATATAGATAGATAGATATGAATAAGATAGATAGATATAAATACTGTAGAGATAGATAGATAGATAGATAGATAGATAGATATATAGATAGATAGATAGATAGATAGATAGGAATAAGATAGATAGATATAAATACTCTAGATATAGATAGATATGAATAAGATAGATAGATGAAAGAGATAGATATAAATACTGTAGATATAGATAGATAGATAGATATGAATAAGATAGATAGATAGATAGATAGCTAGATAGCTAGATAGATATACTGTGGAGATAGATAGATAGATAGATAGATAGATAGATAGATAGATAGATAGATAGATAGATAGGAATAAGATAGATAGATATAAATACTCTAGATAGATATGAATAAGATTGATAGAGATAGATATAAATACTCTAGATATAGATAGATATGAATAAGATAGATAGATAGATAGATAGATAGATAGATAGATAGATAGATAGATAGATAGATATACTGTAGAGATAGATAGATAGATAGATAGATAGATAGATAGATAGATAGATAGATAGATAGATCGGAATAAGATAGATAGATATAAATACTCTAGATATAGATAGATATGAATAAGATAGATAGATAGATAGATAGATAGATATACTGTAGAGATAGATAGATAGATAGATAGATATAGATAGATAGATAGATAGATAGATAGATAGATAGGAATAAGATAGATAGATATAAATACTCTAGATATAGATAGATATGAATAAGATAGATAGATAGATAGATAGATAGATAGATATACTGTAGAGATAGATAGATAGATAGATAGATAGATAGATAGATAGATAGATATGAATAAGATAGATAGATGATAGAGATAGATAGACAGATGATAGATGATAGATACAGTAGGTAGGTAGATGAGACAGACAGACAGACTGATTACCTGTATCCTATTCCTACTAGATGTGTTTCCTTACCAGGTGTGTCGCTCTTCGCGTTAAGCGCCTTGGCTCTTCCTGGACAGTTTCCTGACTACCTGGATATGATTAAGTCGCTCAGCCTGGGACCAGCTCTAATTTATTCTGCCAAGTTTGCTTTGGCCCTACCGGTAACTTACCACACCTGGAATGGGATTCGGCATCTGGTAAGCAGCCTTTTGAGAGCGGCTAATTCTTACCACTATTAACTGACACGGGGATAATTTTTGTGTCTCGTTTTTTTCTACGTGTTTCACTTTTCTTCTTTATACTGTAAACTGCTATTCTGATAGCAAATCCTTCCTAAAAGTTATTGCATTGCACTCTTGATTCAATTATCTTTCCATGTATATATATATATATATAATTTTATGGTGCTACTCCAAAAAAAAAGTGGGGGTGTTATTAGGTAGTTTTAGAAAATACACTTTTCCCAAAAGGTTTCCACAAATTTTGGCCACTACTGTAGTCCGATCCCCCCCTCCTCAAGCATCTTAAAGAGAGAAACACCATGCTAAGGTTTTAAGGGGTGGGTTTATCGGTCGAGTTTTCTACTTCGGAGAAGTTATTCCTCATGTTATGACGTCCTTCTCGTCTCATCTTTTGTAGGCCTGGGACATGGGCATCGGTTTCAAGATACCTCAGCTCTACCAGTCCGGTGCCCTGGTCCTCATCCTGACGATTTTCTCTTCCCTCGGGATTGCAGCCATGTGAAGAGATACGAAACACGCCTCCCCCCTGCTCGTTCCCCAGCTTTTCTAACTTTGCATCCCCGCAAAGTTAGTCCAATCAAGGACTTCGGTTTGTTAGTTAGGAAAATAATCGGTTGCGGGCCGAAGGGCTGAAATGGGCCGAATTCACATTTATTACCACTGTTGTAATCCTACGGAGACAATTCTAGTAGGACTTTCTCATGATGATGATGATTTTTCTTAATCTATTTTCTTTTCATCGCGAGAAGCCACAGTTTTACCCGAGGGATTCTTGAGGGGGGGTTCTTCTTTAAATCCCACCGCTTTAAAAAAACGCGACTGGGCTTTTAGAAAACTGACATTCTCCCACCGGGCCAAACGCAGAACCGTCTAGCTCTCCTCTCGCTTTTTCGGAACAATCCTTCCCTTTGAAAGAACCACGGGGCAGCGTGCAAACGGGCGTGGGCGTCACACCCATGTCACAAAGGACAACATCATCCATTGAGAGCAAGCTGGCACGAACGAGTCACACAAGCCGAGGTGGACAACCTCCAGTCTGGCCAATTATTATTATTTTTTTCCAAGTGGGCCCGGGGCTCGGAGGGAGGAGCTGGGGTGGGGGAGTGAAGGCAGCCTGAAATCTTGCAGTTTTCTTTCTCCCTTCTGCAGGAAACAGCCTCTATCTTTGCATTAAATTTTGGGGGACGCTGGTTGAATCAGTTGTTGAATTCACCGTTCCGGGTAGCCGGCTGTTTGGCTTGGTTTTTAAGCCGACGTCAAGAAAAGATTTTGAGCCTTCCGAACCTCACCCCCCCCCCCCCAAAAAATAGAACCCAACCGTCCATCTTCTGTAAATATATCGTCTGATTTTACTTTTTCCACTCGTGAATGATTGAGCTGGCTGACAGCCCCCCTTTCCTGAAATGAAGTTTCTTCTCTTCCGGGGGGGTTTGCCCCCCCTTCATGAAGATTTTTCCGGTTCATAATAAACGTTGAAAAAAAAAAATCAACTTGTCTTGCTTTCGTTTATGGAGATAGGTTGCGGTTTGAAGCTGGAGGGGGAATCTTTTCGGATTTCAGCTCCCCGTCACCAAGGCGAACTGAATCCCAAGACTGGAAGAGCTCTTGAAGATGATCTAGTCCATCCGCACTTGTCCGAGGCTGGAGCTCGGTCTGATGGATTTATAATCCATCCTTCCAAATACGGACTTTTCGATTCCTTCCTTCTCTTGGTTTTTATTTATTTATTACATTTATTGGCCACCCGTCCTGCCACCACAAGGTTTACTCCGGGCGGCTTATCGTCTTAAAAGATAAAACGCTATATAAATAACAAAACGGGCAAGTAATTCACTTGCAAACTGTAAAAGCAGGTTTTTTTTTTCCCCCAGACGGTCGGAGGAGAATCGACCCATTTTGGCTGTGAATGAAATGATTTAACAAATTAAAAATATAATTTTCGTTCGATGACATGCCCTCCAATCCTTTTCCCAGCCACCACCCCATAGATAGAAGTTTTTATCCCCATAGATAGAAGTTTTTCTCAAAGAGCCATTTGGACTCGTTTCCCACAGAAAAGAAAACACCGGGAGCCACAAAACCCTTCCCGTGCCTGACTTATTTCTTAAGCGGCCACAAAACTAGCATCGGTAGTTGAATTAAACGTTCTGTTTTCTTCTGAAACTTTCCTTGGATTTATCCATGGTTGGCCTACCGGGGGTTGAAAAGCTCAAAAAATCACGTGCCGGCGGGTGTCGCACATTGGCGGTTGTGATGCATATTTTGAGTGACGGAGCTGCAGCAGAGAGGTGAAAGAGCCACATGCGGCTCCAGAGCCACAGGTTGCTGACCCCTAGATTTAACTTCCACCCATCTGAAAACCACCTTTTATTTTTATTTAAAAAGCCCTTTTTGATTATCAAAATGCGCGAGATCCTTCTCTGGGAGCCCAAGCAGATGCTTTTGTCTTCCGTTCAGCAAATTATGTGTCGTGGCGGTGCGGCTGATTGTGTACCAAGCAATTGTTCGGTGTCTTATTTTTAAATCTTTTGATCTAGGTGTGCGGAGTGCTAGCAAAGCCGAATGGCTGGGAACGGCTAAAAACAGGTTTCCTTGATATTCCAAAAATTAATCGCCTTGGCTCTACCTTCTCGCGGTTCCCTCTAATGCTCACTCTTTTGTTAAATAATTTATTCACATTTTTTTAAAAAAAATCAAGGGTGCTGTTTATCGAC
Organism: Arizona elegans; assembly: GCA_022577455.1. Classification (NCBI taxonomy): domain Eukaryota; kingdom Metazoa; phylum Chordata; class Lepidosauria; order Squamata; family Colubridae; genus Arizona; species Arizona elegans. The sequence continues at coordinate 5,358,635 of JAKOOJ010000036.1, forward strand.
GCCTCTGCCTCCCACTTCTGTAGTTTACGGCTTTTGGGGATAAAATCCTGCAGGGTTTTTTTTTATAAAAGGGGAGATTCAAAAACCCGGAGCCTATAATCCTTTACCGACAGGTTTCCGCCACGCTGTCTGCGCGTTCCGATTTCAACGCTTTTGCAGGAAAACGGGGGAAATACAGAGTCCTCGATGCATGATCGGGAACGGAATTTCCGTCACTAAGCAAAACACTTGTGAGTCGCGTCCGATTTTAAAGGCCTTTTTCGCCACGGTTGTTAAGGGAATCGTCTGGTCGTTAAATGAATCTGACTCCCCCTCGCTTGCTGGGGTCGCGTGACCCTGGGAAGCTGCCCGCCCTCATAGATACACGCCAGGGACTTTGCGGCGGTCTTAAGTCTGAGGACTGCTTGTAAATCACCATTTTTGGCGTCGTAACATTGGTTGATAAACCAGTTACTGTAACTAGTGCCAATTGTGGTCGTGACTTGAGGAGTATGTGTTTTTTAAATAACGCTCAGGATACATCGTCGAAAGACCATGTCGAAGGCAAAATTTTTCAACCCTAGCTTAAATCAAGTTTCCTCCCCTTTCTGCCCCCACCAGGAAAAACAACTACAAATTCAATGGCCAATTAGCTTTATTAATTATTAAGAAAAAAACAAAACCTCCGGTGTTAAAAACGGCACCCTTCCATTGTCCGGCCGCCCCCTGCGATTTCTTTCGAACCCTTGCACTTGTGTTTGGTATCCCATGGATGGTTGAACCTCCCACCGCCGTCTCGTTTCCCAGAGCATGCACGAGGATGACAGAAGCCCGGGAAACGCACGTTGGCAAAACCAGCCCTATTTTTTGGAGGGGGGAGCTCTCTTAGCCAATTTGCTAAGACGCAAATGGGACATTTGAGATTGAGTATTGGGGGGAGGCGTGGGAAAATCGATCTGAACGGGGATGAGTGCAAAACCACCACAAAAAAGAAAAGAAAAAAGAAAAAAACACAGAAAGAAAGGCATTTAAAAGGCTGGTGCTTTCCACTTTTTTTTAAGCATTGGTAATTGATTTCTTTTTGTTTTTGTTTTCCTTTCTTTTATTAAATCTGGCCTTCCGGGAAGATTTATGTGGAGGAAAGGGGTCGGGACGCATTCCTTTCAGAGTTTGCCGTCTTCGGCACTTCCAACCCCTGCCTGCTTTTCGTAAGTGGCCGGCTGGAGGGCAAAGCCTCCGGCGAACGGTCACCTCGAGGATTGACCTCCAGAGACCCCGGACAAGGGTTCACTTCCAGGGACCCCGGACGGCAGGGAGATCCACCCCGAGGATTGACCTCCAGTGACCCCGGACGGCAGGGAGACAAAGGCTCGGGGGTTCCTAAGCCTTTGGGCCTCGCTTCCCGGGACCGGGGTCGACCGGACGGAGGGGCCTCGGCGGAGATCGTCCGCCTCGGGGTGGGATCCCGTGAGCCGGGGCGGTTGGATGCAGGCAGCTGGGGGCTGGTGTCCTTCAGACGGAGATCCATGCAACCCGGTTGGCGAGACAGCGGGATATCGTCGTTGCTTCTCTCCTTGGGGGGCTTGGCCTCTAATTCATAGGCATCCTGGACGTCTGGCCCACTGACATCTTTCAGCCGGAGGTCCATGCTGCCGGGCTGGCGGGAAAGCGGGCCGCTGGGGGTAGCCCCTACCCGGAAACCGACCTCTTCGAAAGCCGGCATCTTCCCAGATGAGACGGGTCGCTCGGATGTTTTACCGGAAGTCCGAGTGGGTTTAGAGATGACTTCTTTGATCACGGGGATGGAAGGCTGCAGGGGGAAAGAGAATCGGTAGACTATTTCCTATATAGGAAGTCGTTTACTCCTCTTCAACCTCCTCCTCCTCTTCGCAAACCCCCTCTCCCTTCTAACACTGATGACGTTACCTAGTTAGGTCATAAAACGTCTGTCATTTCCAACCCTCTTGAGCAACAAATATTCTCCTTCGTCTATTTGTCCGTTTACCTTGCCGACAATTTCTGGACACAATCTGTTGCAGGCTTGGCTTAAGGCTGCCGATTTATTCATCCATTCGGTGAGCCGGGCGGCCGCGTCAATAGAGCGGGAAGTGAGCGAGACCTTGGCCGGTGGGATTTTGAGGGGCATATCCCAAGTGGTCATATAGGTACCCCAAGGGGAAGCCTATAAGAAAAAGGAGAGATCTGCCTTGGGCATTGGCTCGACGTTGCCTGCAAGGATCAAAGCTGGACCCCTGCTCACACGGCAGGGTTCAGAACGCAGGTCGGGAGAAGGGTCCGGGAAGTCCTTGATTTACGACCACAAGTGAGCTCAGGATTTACGTCGCTACGTGAGAAATGTGTTTGTTTTGCCCCATTTAGGGCTTTGACCCATTTAGGTCTTTGGCCCCTAAGCAGGAGGTTAGACTAGAAGACCTCCAAGGTCCCTCCCAACTCTGTTATTCTGTTCTGTTCTGTTCTGTTCTGTTCTGTTCTGTTCTGTTCTATTCCATTCCATTATTCTGTTTTGTTCTGTTCTGTTCCATTATTCTATTCTGTTCTGTTCTGTTCTGTTCCATTCTGTTCCGTTCCACTATTCTATTCTATTCTATTCTATTCTATTCTATTCTATTCTATTCTATTCTATTCTATTCTATTCCATTCCATTCCATTCCATTCCATTCCATTCCATTCCATTCCATTCCATTCCATTATTCTGTTCTCTGTTCCGTTCTGTTCCATTCTGTTCCGTTCTATTCTATTCTATTCTATTCTATTCTATTCTATTCTATTCTATTCTATTCCATTCCATTCCATTCCATTCCATTCCATTCCATTCTTCTGTTCTCTGTTCTGTTCTGTTCCATTCCATTATTCTGTTCTGTTCTGTTCTGTTCCATTCCGTGCCCCCACCCCCAGCATGTCTCAGGAATGCAGCCTCTGTGTTTGATAAACCCGGTTTAGAGTGTTGTGTGAACCCTCAAGGAAAACTGGATTCATTCTGTAAACAGCTAAAGGCTGCCGTGAGACCTCAGTTTAAGGGATAAAATCCAAAGGATAATGGGGATGGGGAGAGAGAAAATCCTCACCTTAGAGCGGGGGATGGAAGGTAGCAAGTGACCTCTGTCATTGGCTATAATTTGAGTAAATCCTTCCCGGGCTGAAGGATGCTGGAGGAAGAAAAATAAGAGTGGGTGGAAGATAGAAGAAATGAAATGAAATGAAATGAAATGAAAGGAAAGGAAAGGAAAGGAAAGGAAAGGAAAGGAAAGGAAAGGAAAGGAAAGGAAAGGAAAGGAAAGGAAAAGAAAGGAAAAGAAGATGGGGAAAGGAAAGGAAAAAGGGAAGGAAAGGGAAGGAAAGGGAAGGAGGAAAGGAAAGGAAAAGGGGAAGGGAAGGAGGAAACAGAAGGAAAGGAAAGGAAAAGGGGAAGGGGAAGGGAAGGAAAGGAATGGAGGAAAGGGAAGGAAAAAGGGAAGGGAAGCAGGAAGGAAAGGAAAGGAGGAAGGAAGGGAAAGGGAAAAGGAAAGGAACAGAAAGAAGGAAAGGAAGGGAAAGAAAAGAAGGCATGGAAAGAAGGAAGGAAAGGAAAGGAAGAAAGGAAAGAAGGAACAAAGAGAAGGGAAAGGAAGGAAAGGGAAGGAAAGGATGGTGGAGATGGAGAAAAAAAGAGAAAAGGAAATAACAGAATAAGAATAGAATAGA